>JANIJG010004046.1:0-73544 GCA_024611175.1 Megaceryle torquata | reverse complement strand
GCCCAGAGAGGTTGTGGAGTCTCCTTCTCTAGAGACTTCCAAGACCCACCTGGATCTGTTCCTGTGTGGCCTGCCCTAGATACTCCTGATACATGAGGTTGGACTTGATGATTTCCAGAGGTCCCTTCCAACCCCTACCATTCTATGATTCTATGATTGATTCTATGAAGAGGGAATTTTTACAAGGGCATGTAGTGGTAGGATGGGGTGTAACAGCTTTAAAATGGAAGAAGTTAGATTTAAATTAGAGTAAGGAAGAAATTCCTCACTCTCACAGTGGTGAGTCACTAGAACTGATTGCCCAGGGAAGTTGTAGATGTTGGAAATGTTCAAGGCCAGGTTGGATGGGGATTTGGGCAACCTGGTCTAGGGCTTGGAACTACATGATCTTTTAAGGTTCCTTCCAATCAAACCATTCTATGTTTCTATAATAAATAGAACATTGTACAAGTCGTACAAGTTTAAAATGATTACAGCTTTTTCTTCTTGAAAATGAGTGTGTGGATTTGGAATGGAAACAACATTATTTACCAAGAAGAACATAGAAGTCTATCACAGAATCAAACCTTCAAGTTGCAAAGCTAAAATGAGCATATATGTATTTTTAATTTGTAGCGACTGTATTTCATTTGAACAGCTCAAAGAGAGGAAGCAGAGCTTTGTTAAAAAGCTATTGCTATTACTTGCTGTACCACATGATAAGACAGACAGCAGTCTTTGATTGTGAGGACCTGTGTGACTTCATTTGCACAGGAAGTGGTTAAAAAAGAGCAAATTTGTGAGTAAAGTTCATGGGTTTTGTTTTGTTTTGTTTTCTCATAGCTTAGCCATTAATATCTTGTGTTGTTCATTACATAATGTTTTCCCTAGTATCTCACATGACATATGTGCAATCCTTGCATGAAGTTCTTTCAGGGATGCAGAAAAGGCTCCTTGTTGAAATCTTACTGGGGAAAGTGCCTTCTAAAAAATGTTTAATTTTTAAAATAGGTCAAATCAAGTTCATTTAATCAGGACTTTCCCTGACATTTATTTATATCTTAAATTGCATGCAGGTAGATATGCACACAGAGATACAATCTGTATTGAAAGAGTATTCATTCATGTCTTAGCTCACCACCTTACACTTACAGCCTTTGAAGCTCATGCAAAATTTGTGCAACTCAAGAAAATTCTGAGTCTTAGCTCTCTTGAATAGTTGTCTTAGGAAAAGATGCATATGTTTTAGAGATTCTTATTTACTACATTGATTATAATGCAAGCCTTTGGTGAGTAGTTCAGATTTAAGCATCCAAACTCTAGAAACTTGACTCAGGATCAGGTTTTCCAACAAGACTTTCAAGAACTTGGCAGAAGTGCTCATTTGCTCATCTCATGCAGTGCAATACTTTTGTTCTTACTCTCTGGTAACATCTCATGCAGTGCAGATAGATCCTCAGATGTTCATCTCATCATGAGATGAGGATCTGTTACCAGAGAGTAAGAACAAAAGCTGTGCTCCAACATTTGTGTGCCAGAAAGCTGATGTACTGATGTAGTTGGAATACACACTCCTTAAGCATGACATTTAGCAAACCTCATATGACCTTCTTAGCAGGCTACCCAAAGCCCAGCTTTCCCTCCTCCCCTGATACACCCCCCCCAACCCCCCCCTTTTCTTTTTCTTTTCTATGCCAGGAAGAGTAATTTCTTTTCATTCTCAGGGAGGTGAACATATGTCCAGCAGCCACAGATAAATTACCCCTGTACATGTACAGGTGATTTACATGTGAATAGGGACTCTGGAGAATTTATATTCCAATATTTGTTCTTCTAAATAAATGAAACACTTCTCTCTTACCATTAACAAGGCTTAATCTATCTTAATTTAACTTCAGATATTACTAACTTTAAGCAAAACAGACAGAGAACACTAGCTGCCAGGAAGAAGAAGATGTTTTATCTGGAGGGTGGTGTAGGCCTACTTTGCTCACCAGACTTTTTTGAAAACCCATTTTTTCCTGGCCTCGCTTTTTGAGATGGGCTTTGGCTTGTATTATGTTTGGGTCTGGGAACTGCTTCAGGAAATGTCAGGTCTTTTAGATATTCTCCTCAAGCCTCCTCTACCCCTTTCGAAGGGAAGAAGGGTAAATAGCCATACCCCAATTCTGAAGCAGCAGTGGCAAGGAGAACAGTTTCTGCTTTCCTCTGCAAAAGCTGGGATTGCTCTTCATAACTGTGACAAGATGCTGCTTTACCATGAGCACTGAAAATGACACTTTTAATTCATTGCAGCTCATCCAAACCTGATGACAATTTCCCAGGACATGGAAAATGCATGTTGACATCATGCAGACTCCCTTGTCTGTGGGTTCTGCTGCGTACCGGGTGGGTATCTCAGGAAAAAAGTGAAATGAAGTCATGGTAATCATAAGCACTGACAGTGATACATAAACACTGTCCTCTGTATACAGAGCTCAAACCACAAACAGCTGCATTTCTCTAGAGGAAAGGAGATTATTCCCACTCTTTTAGGTAATTTGTGTATGAATGAAGTTCCTTATGAAATAGAAAAAATTCTACAGGTGGCTGTGGTCACTCGGTCATACAATCTGTGGAGAGTGTGAAAAGTTTATGCTGTTAAATCATAAAAAGAAGATTGTGATCCTGCAGCCCTACATCACAGTGGAAATTCTGTGCACAGGAGAAATTCAGTAGGTCCTGTGTTTTGACCTGATGTATTTCCCAACTGAAACATTGCCATGTCAGTGACTGTCACTCCCATCTTTTTTTCCTGATTGTCTCATTTCTGACACATACTTGACAGGTAATGGAAAACAACCAACTGCAACATCTCATTTCAAAGGGCAGCAGTCTTTACATGTCCATCCAATGCTGCATAGGGCAACCAGCAATACCATATCTTGGCATGCTGGTCGTTAGTGTCTAGAATATTCCCTTGAGTCTCCTTATTAGCTTTAGCCCAACCATGATAGCTTTAAATACAATGGAAGAAGTGACGGTGTTCTTTGATAAATATTTTTGTTGTATCTACCAACTAACTTTGGGTATTTGTCTTTTAAATGTGTGTTGGCTTTTTCATCTTACCTTTCCATTTGATGGAAAAATACAGTGTTGGTGAGGTATCACAGCTGTTATGTAAATTAATGTGAAAAGTTATGGCAGACTTTCAAGCTGCCAGACAAATGAAAGTAAGAGATAAAGGTATGGTTTGAGCAGTACTGTTACCTAAAGAACAAGAAAGAAGCTGCATTTACTAATCTTCTTACAGAATTCCAAGCATCATTGAGTGACATTCATCTGACTAGATATATGCTATACATTACTGCATCTTATCTAACCAGTGATGTTTCTGTTTTAAGTCAGAATAAAGAAATAGAAACTTGCAAGAGAATTTTTTTTTCATCTTAAAGGAAGATACCAAAAATAGGCTAAAATAGTCCAGATGAGTGCAAGGGCCTAGCACTTGACGCCCTTTTGGTCATGTTTGTTGACCGATGTCTCAAATCAGCCTAAGGTTGCCTCCTAGAAGGGAACTGATGCAGTGTGCTGAAGAGGTTGATGTTATTTAAAACTCTGAGTTCAGTTCACTGAAGTCTGAGCTGTGAGTATCCCTCATCTAATGATCTGGATTTACACAGTATATGACTTAGGTCTTCACCAATCTTTAAGCTATTTCTTGGTGTGTTTTCTTATTGTGGAAATACCTACAGAGATCAGAAAGCTAGGGTAAGGTGCATCTTGCCTACACACGGACAGAAGTATTTCTTAGATACCCTGAACTTTGAGCTGAATAAGCTTTTTGAGAACATTGACATTTATTCCATTTGTGTGGTGTCACAGTAGAGGAGTTTTTTCATGAAACATTAACTTGAATGCTGTGAATCAGCAGATGCCTACCTCACCTCAAGTTGAAAACTCAGCAAAGTAAATGCAGTTTGTCCATGCAATCTTTAAATAGTCTCACCTTAAAAAGGGAGGTAGTGTTAAGTGTGTTTTTTCTGACTCTTTGGATAGCAACAAAAAGATTGTCTTGACTGGATCCATAACACCCCCACCAGCCTCTTACCTGATTACTAACAACTGTGGGGAAAAATATGTCACTAATGAACCATTAAAAAAGTACTATGGGGAACACTAAGCTTTCCATCAAAAGAGGAAGGAAACACAATGGATGAAGAGCAATCATGGTTTAGTAGGTAGAAGATGTTTTAGTTTATCTTCATTTGTAGGGTCACATGCCTAAATAACCATGTTTTATTTTTCCATTTGAAATCATACAGACTTTCTTCACTATGGAGACTTTGTTGGATTATTATACAACAATTTTCCTCTCTCCAGTACACAAAGAACTGATAGAGGCTAAGACCAGAAGGAATCACTGTCTTTTTTGTTCTCCCCTCTAAATAAAATAAGCCAGAAAATTACATCCAGTTAAGCTGTGTTTAGCTAAAGCATATCTTGTTGAACAAGAGTATGGTGGGCTTAAAAACTTCACTCTTTCACGTTCTGCTTTTATTGCATGAGAGTTGTGAAGAAGGAATAAAATGCAGAAGCAGAAGCTTTTCGTTGAGGTGCATCTCAAAGCTGCAGGAGAGCTGTTTACAGGAGATAATGGGGTTCGCTCTCCCTTACTTGCAGGCCAGTCTGTACAGCTCTTGTGATAAAAAAGGGACTACCACAGGCAAGACAGAAGCTTCTAAAAAAACACAAGGAGATGACTCAGACATGGCAATGTATCATCTCAGTTGTCTTTCCTTACTGAGGACTGTCTCTAGGTTTCAAAATCCAGTCTGGAACTGTGAATACACCTGTATTTGTGTTCATTGTACTCCTTGCATCTTGTCAGAAGAACATTAGGAACAGGCACTTGCTAGGGAAATTGAGAAGTTTTCTGTTCCTCTCCAACTTTTCATAACACAGCTTTCTGTATTGGCATCAGCAAATGCAAATGCACATCAATCTGGGTGATCTCCAAGTTTCTTTTGGGATGCAGACACTCTACAACATCACTTGCTTTAGATTTGTTGCCTTTAATGTGGTCTTGTAACATTCATATTAAATCAAAACAAAATTTTCCCCAAACAAAGGGAACATTTAAATGGAAACAGAAAGTTTTAGTCTACAAAAGCCTTTGCCTTTGCTCTTGCCTTTATTTTACCAAAGCTCAGTAGTGGTGATGCTGTTAAAAAAGAAAACTGGAAAGATGTCCATAAAATCATTATTTTTCAATGTTGTTTACAGGAATTCTCAGCTGTACTGGCTGTAGAGTTATTGACAGCATGGAGGTTGAAGGGTTGTTGTCCAGTCTCAAGGAAGTTACATGTTCTTCTGAAATTACCTCTTACCTGAAGATCACATTATGCACAAACAAGACCTCGAAACAGTTTCTAGCAACCCCTTCAATGTTCATCTATCAGCTGAGCTAAATTGGAAATGGACTTTAATTTCTGGGTAAAGGTTTGTGCCTATGAATCTTCACGGATCTGTAACATGATGATTTCCTTTATTAGTGTCACCCTTCCTAACAAGGAATAAGATTTTTTTTTTTCCCCCTAACAATTTTGTTTACATAGTGGCCTCATTGTATAAAGTATTTTCTACACATATACAAGATATTTTTCTGTGTTTATGCACAGATCATCTGTACCACTTTAATAATTTAAAATAGCTTAAGTGGCTCAGTTTACAGATGGACGAAAAGAAAAAGTATCTAAGAGCTATGACAACAGGTGATGTAATGGTAAAGGTAAGTGTATTAATCTTTCTGCCTTGTCTGTGACAAATTGATTTGTAATCCCTGTGTTGTGGCCTAGGAACTTTTGTTTCTCATATATATATATATTTTTTTGTTGCCAGTTTTCTGTGTTTCTGTGTTTTAAGGTGTCTATTCCATTACCTGTAAATGTCATCTGTGATTCTCATCTCCCTGTTTGCTGAAAACTAGATAAACTCCTTTCGGTTTTACGAATCCTTTTTTTTTTTTTTTTCCTTCCCAGATAGTATTTTACAGTTACAGTTTTGCTCAGAACAATGCTGTGCTACTCCTGCAAAAGTCCTGTGTGCTTCATTTGCTGTAAGGAAAGACCACATCATTGATTGATGACTACACAAAAATTGGCTGGGCCTGTTCTCATCTTTTCAATTTCATTGTGCCCTCCTGTTGATAAGGCTAAGTACTTCTCTCTCCACTAAATCTTCTCTCCACTAAATCTTGCAGATTACACAAATGGTACCAAAATTCTAAGTGAGCTACAAAACACTGTTTGCCACAATAATTGCAATGCATGCATGAAGAGTCAAAGAGGTTGGTTAGGGAACATTCCTCAATGAAGAGATGTGTTATCTCCGATTTCCCTTGCTAATATAGCTCCCAGTGATACTTTTGTACAACAATCCATCCACAGCAGCCAGACTGCAGAGTGTGTGTATAGACTGAGACCGAAGAAAACAGGCTCCAGGGAGCTGATCCCTGAAGACCTCCTGCTATGTGTGGCACTTTCATCATTTATATAAACATCATCTTCTCAGAGGTCTAGTTGTAATGTTCTTAGTGGCACAGCAGCAAGGTGCCGTTTAGTGGCAATGCATGAAATAATTGATCTGACTTAGATGAGGATTTGTCAAGACAGAGAGATAGTAAATATCTGATTTCAATGACTCAATGAGTGCTGTAAATTCCAAGTCACACCACAAGTTAAAACCCAACATAAACTGTGCATTTTTTTACATGTGTTAACACTGATGCACAAGTTCTCATCAGTATGACCTTGGCACAGGCACAACTGTCAGTAAAATAATCAGTACAGAAAAAATTCCTACAAAAAAATGCCATATATTTTGGGGGCTTTTTTCCTATGTACAACTAACATCTCCTTCAGTTGTCTGAATATTAGGCAATTAGGGAGTTCTTTGTAGCTTGAATGCTGACTAAATGGAAGACATGATTTGTGACCTTCATAATTAATTTGCATGACTGTTTTCTAGTTACCAGGAAGTACGCACTAAATCACTGAATACCCAGAAGTAGTCCTGTGCTATTGAACTGACAAGATGAATTTATTATTTCCTTTCAATGGGCCAAGAACAAATTCAATGAACTGTAACCCTACTTACTATCTAAAATACAACACTCTTTCCGGAACAAACCAACATTGGAGGTACTACAATGAATTGAGAGCAAGTAAATATGGGCATATAAGGAAAAATAACTTCAGTGGAAAAGTCCAGTCTCTGAAGTATTTATACCAACCTGTGAAAGATGCAAGCTTTCATGCCTTAGTTCATTAGATGCCACATTCTTCTTAGGCACTTTCCAGGTGCATCTAAAACATGTGTTTCCCAGCATTAAATAACACATGGGGATGGATAAAAATATTTTATACTGGTTTGTTTAACTGAACTGTCTAGCTAGATCTGCTAGACAGTTACTGTCTAGCTATCTTAGTGTGAGGCTACTGATATAATGTAGGCTCCAAAGATTTAAACTTGGTTTATGACATATTATGGTCATTACATCAAAATAGTCTGGATTGTTATGTTACAAAAGCACCTATCCTTATGCTTACTGATTACATAAAGGATGGTCCAAGGCCCATTCAGAAGGCAGGGCAAACCAAGATTAGAGACAAGTACATTGAGATGAGATGGGCTGAACCAAAATGGGGCCCCTGGGGACATTGGCAGGTGTTGGGAGAAGCATCAAGGGAGGCTGGTTAGGACCATTAAAGTCTGAGTGCCCTCAGTGCCCCACAGTCTCCTTGATGCCTGTTATTAAATACTATGCTTGGATGATCATTGAAATTTCTGGTGATTTTTGCCTGTACAGAAAGATTTCCACATTTTTGTATGGCCTCTCCTTTATCTTATGGTTTGTCTTTGTCCCTTCACATTCTTTTGCTTGCTTTCATTCCACTTCTCCCTCCTGATTCTTTATACATTTCTTTTTCTTCCATTGTTTTCTCTCTTCTTTCCCATCTGCAAGATGATTTCCTCATGAACACTCAGCAGCTACGATTTGTGGAAGAAGCATGATGGCTGCTTCCAACCATGTGATTTTTTTATGACTGACATTTTTTACCTCTATCATCTATCATTTGTCTGTTTAGGAACACAGGGAATTTTTAGATCATTGAGGACTTTTCCTGGAATTGTAGGTAGGTTATCACGCAATCCCTTCCATAATTGTTTTGCCCTCTATCTGTAAATGTTTTATGTCCTTCTTCATTGAGTTGGAAGGCTGCTGCTGACCTTTCCAATTTTAACTCTTAGAAACTGATTTCTTCATTAAATTTATTAATACAGTGTATATATGCTGTTCTTGTGATAAAAATATCTGGTAGCTCAAACACCTCTTATGCAATTTTTTTTTTAACCTTTCTGATGTTCATAGAGAGCTATCATAGTCCCTTTCAGCTTTTGCTTTTTCTGCTCAAGTGGTCTCTTTGGATTTCTCTGATATTGCAGATTGTGTTTTCTTGAATATATTAATATCTCTTTTGCGGCTTATTTTCACCTTACTTAGTGACAAGTAACTAGAAATGTATACAGAATTTTGAATTAATTCTCACCAATATCATGTAAGACAAGACTAGATCTTCTGCAATCTGGAAATGCGTGCTACATCCTAAGGTGACATTTGATTACAACTTCACTTTTAATGCTAATAGCCATCCTGCAATTAAAATATCCCGATTTTCCCTTGTAGAGGTGGTTCATGTTTACTGCCTCCCACATTACCACAGAAAACTGAAGAAATGGTAATCTGGTCTAAATTAATCATCGCCACTCCCTTTATGGCCTGAGGCTTTTCCAGGCCTATTCTTTATCCTACTAGTTTTGGACTATTTTCTCCTTCTCCCCCTTGACCACAAAAAAGCTCCAGATTGAGATGCTTAGAATCAGACAATTAACTTATCATTGTCTAATGAAAGTATATCACCCACCTGCAGTATATCTGCCATCTACCCAATGACCTAGGAAGAACAACTGAAAGCTTTTATTTCAAACAGGAGAAGACTAATAAGAGGACACATAATAGCACTCTTGAAATGTCTTTAAGGTTTCTGTGGTAATATATTTCATGTATTACTAAAAGGTAGAAAGTGGGGTTTCTAACTTCTAATTCCACATGGCATCTGCAGGAATGAACGTTTACATTGTAGATGTCTACACTTATCACAGTGAGCTGGTGCCTGATTTATTATAGATAAAGGAAATAGCTACTTGAGTGTAATTAAACATATCATAATACAGATATCCAAAGTAGGTAAAAATTACTTCTTTCTCTCTCATTCTTTGATTCTGCTTCTCTCTCAAATCTAAAAAGGACTAACTGCAGAGGTCTTTAAGGTTAGATGAGATGAATCTTACCTGAACTTTTAATAGATTTTAACTTGTTTAGCTGCATAGCAGGCTATTAATTTGAGAAAACATAATTTCAGCTTCAGGGATGAGGAACTCAAAAAAAGAATCATCTGTAGTCTGAGGATCAGGCCGTGCCTTATTCCAGGATCCTTACCAGAAGCAATTCAAGAACTTTGGCACCAGGACTCCTGTCTGCTATGGTCCAGCACCAGTGTCTTTACTGCAGACTTTGTCCTCAGCTGGCTGAGGGTGACACGAATCACAGAATTACATAATGGTAGGGGGTAGAAGAAACCTCTAGAGATCATCTAGTACAACCACTCTGCTGAAGCAGAATCGTCTAGAGCAGGTTGCCCAGAATCGCAGCCAGGTGGGTTTTGAAAGTCTCCAGAGAAGGAGATTCCACAACCATTCTGAGCAGTCTGTTTCAGGGCTCTGTCACACTCATAGGAAAGAAGGTTTTCTTCATGATGTCAAAGCATCAGTTTGTCCTTTGAGACTGCAGAGCACAAGGTCAGGTCACTCTTATGTTTTCAATATCAAGTACCATTTTTAAAATAGTAAGGGAACTTGTCAGAAAATTAACTGTGAATGGCAGTGAGATGTTTGGGTGTATGTTTTGGCAAATGAAATGTCCCATCTTTTGTGTCACTGAAAGGTGTCAATCAGACCCACTCATTCCATTGTCTCCAATGAGTTTTGGAAAAAGTTTTTTAGATAGAACCACTAGGACAGCCTGAAGATAACCACATGATCATGTGCCCATTATTTATAGCTAAAAGCAAATATGTAGTAAAAATACATAGGTATCTTAAACAAGGGCTGCTTTAATTTCCCCTAGGAGCAGGGTTAGCTGAGACGACAGCATACTGCACAGCACCATTTCTGTCTACAAACAATCAGAGGGTAAAGTGTTGAACTTCCTCCTCTGGGTATGTAAAGGGGTAGATAAAACTCTTTAACCTGCAACAGTAGTTCTCCAGACAGTCACAAAACCATAGAATTCCAGGAAAGCCTGCCAGATAACCACCAATTTGCAACAATAGTTCCTGCTTCAGAAAAAGTAGCCTGGAGGAGACTCAAAAGCTGATATTGATCTGGAAAGGCTTGCAAGTAAAATATGTCCGGATTTACCAAACTTCAGACATGTGATGTGTGCCTTATTTCCACCATTGTCCCAGATACTCAATTTTTGCCTGGAATGAAAAGAAAGAAGGCTGTCCTTCCACTTGTGTAACAGATAGTGGGCAAACTAGGTGCTCCCAGATCTTCATCTGCATCTTATCAGGTATTAACTGACTCACTCTGACATATGTTCTGTCACAATTAGTAAGTTGTCCTACTTACTGGAATTATTTATGGCTAGAATCTTGTATCATTAGTTTCATTACCTCATAGATCAAGGGGATGAAAACAGAACTTGACTTTGACTCATTCTACCTGCAGATGAGAAGTCTGTATTTTTATACCTGCAAAGCATCCTGCCAACTCCTTCCTAGCTGGATACACAGCCTTTAGTAGCAGAAGAGCATTTTTTGATAACATTCTCATAATTAAGAAAGAATTCTCATGAAAGACCTGTTTTGCTTCTGCTTCTGTGCAGTACCATTTCTGCCAGCACAGAAATGTTGGAAGGTGAGAATTCTTCACACCACTGAGTTGACAAAAATATTCCCCAAAATCATGAAAACATTTGGACTGTGCTTGAACAGTGTTGTATTTTCTGCTTCTCACCAGGCTGAGGAATATGCAAGAATAGTAGTGACAAAGAATTTCAAGGGGACTTGCCTGTAAGCCACAAACTGGGGATGAATGCTGCAAAGGACATTTAGAACTTGGGGTTAATTTGAATGATCAAATTGTTCCATGTAATAGATTTCCAGGATGTAAGATGTTAATGGGAAAGCTCAATATCTTTCAGACTTACTCCTTTTAATAAAAAACAGGTTTTGCATTACTAATGCTTTACTAAATGCAGTACAATAAAAAAGAAAGGAAAACAAAAATGACTTTTGTCATTTGCGGTAACTAATATGTTGAGAAACATCTCCTGACATAAGAAATGGTGACACCTGCAAAGGAACAACTCCTAAAAGCAAAGCACTAACTTAGAGTTCTACTTAAAAAGATATGGGCCATTTTTATGTTTTCTGATACACTATTGGTATAGCTAGAGCTGCACAGCCACAACTGCACAAGAGGTGAATGCATTCTTGTTTTGAAATTACAGGTTTTGTGTAATTTCTGTGCTTCAGAAGCAGCAGTGCTTAAAAACTACCTTACTCCTCAGTGTTTCAATCCTGCGCAAAAATCACAAAGGCCACATTGCAACTTTTGCCAAAATAAAAAGCTTTTGACCCTTCAGGAATCACTTTGTCGGAAGCTTGAGTTATCTCTGCCTTTACTTGATTTCTTATCTCTGCTTTTACTTGTTTTCCTCCTTTACTTCCATCACTTTATGCAGAAGTGGGAGAAGAGAAGAAATCAGAGGAGTATTAATGATGTAAAACAGAAAGAGAAAAACATCATTTGATTTGAAATTATAATTTCCATAACTGTGGGGGAAAAAAAAAATAAATCTGATCCTAAGCATTCTAGAGTAATTTTCAGTTACATGTGTTGAGCATTGGGCTGTCCATTGGTAAGAGAATTGACAGTTAACATGGGCCGTTTCCCAAATGTATGCAAAAGCATTTACATGCCAATCTGTTACCTCAACTTTTCCTAAAGGTTATCTTTCTTCAAGATTTGTTATTGATGTGGGTGTCACAATATCTTTCTTAGTCCAAGGGAAGAGCCCCATGGCTGCATTGCTCAGAGCCAAGACCAGACTACCGAGCCCAGTGACCAGTCTGTGAACCCTCAGACATCACCAAGCAGGTCAGCACAGGAGGGAGTGTCATTTCCTCACTCCTGCCTCCTCTCCTGGTGCTCTGTGTCCCATTGATTTGTGGTTAAACTGAGATATAATTATACTGGAGGTGTGGCTACCAAATGTGATATTATAATTAGTGGGTTTTAGCACTTCATAGGCTCTTTCTTAGACTTTGCTAATTAATCTTCCTTGCCCTGACTATGTCAGTTTATCTCTGCATTGCAGTCGGTGATACTGAAGCACGGAGGTTAAATGTCTGCTTGCAGCCCAGAGTGGAGACAGTAGCTGTCAAGTAGCTTCTTAATGAGGAAGTCCATCTCCTGTTTTTCACAGTTTAACTGTGGCCCTTCCACCTAGAGGAAATCAATTTTTGTCAGCCTGGCTTGGAAGAGCCAGGAGCAGCTCAGGGGTGGGGAACATCCTTGTCCTGTCTTTGCTCTGATGAACCTTTGCTGCTACGTCTTGCTCTTTTGTTTCTTGGGCATTACTTAGATATTCTGACAACACAGTGACATGGTTTCCAACCCTGGCTTTCCATTTAGTATGAACTCTTAGCTTTAGCTGCTTAACCTGTTATTGTAGGTGCCATATGTGAAGGACACAAGTGCGGCAAGATTTAAGGAAGAATTTTTCTCCCTGTCATACTGATAGGTGGAGAAAGACAGAGAATATTTAGACTGATTTAGACTCTCAGCAAGACTTTGTGATACTGAAAGTGAAAAACCTTCTATTTTGCTTAGCCCAGAGGCTGATTCTCAGACAGCCAAATTAGATAACATGACTACTGCAGTTGGTGCATTTTAAATATCAGTATCTTTCTTTGCAAGGCCTAAGACAGTTAAAATTACTTCATAACATTTGTTCAAACTTCTGTGTTTAAATCCCTTGTCAGGTAAGTTAGTTAACTGCTGAAGAGCTCTTACATAATTCTTCAGATAAGACTTAGACTTGTACCATAGTTGTTGCTCTTATCATCTCTCAGCATATGTGCTTCATGTGAGTATATGTGGAACTAGAAGAGAAATTGTAAGAAATTCTCCGTGTTACTAGCTTCTTGCCTGAAATACACCTAAAAAGTAGCACAATTCTGTAGATGTAACTTCAGAACATACGAAAAAGCACATGCTAGTTTTCAAAGGAAACATCTGTCAGGGCACCATCATAAAAAATGTTTGTATATCCCTGCCCATGGCAGGGAGGTTGGAACTAGGTGATCTTTAAGGTCTTCTCCAACTCAATCTGTTCTATAATTCTATAAAATACAGTGAGAGAATGGCAAAAATTGTCATTTGAAATGATGGATCTCAGTGAATGTCATATTGTTTTTACCTCACCTGTACATGGGAAAGTCATATTTGGAAGCATCTCAGCCTTTCCAGGAATAAGCTCTCTTTGAAGTCTGTATTGAGAAACAGGATCATCTAGGTAGCATTTCATCTCACCTGTTATTTCTTCTATTCTACATCAATAGAGAGGCAGAATCTTTTGAAATCCCCTATGAAAGTAAGGAAGTTAATGCCTGGATACCTGCAGTAAACCCAACAGTATGCATGGTGCTCCAGGGTGGCACTTCATGATGCAGAACATCTCTTCCAGCTCCTACTGCTGCTGTGTTCAAACACCATAGCTGGATATCCAGACCACAAAGAGTGGCTCTTTGGGAAGGGAGCTCTCAGAAATCTCTGATAATAAAATCATTCCTCTTTAAATATTAATTGTCCCAGAGAGAGAGAGAGGAAGGGAAGAGAAAATGTGTACGTGGATGGAGTTTTAACACCTATATCCTTGTGGTAAGCTGAAGTTAAATCTTTGAAAATATCCCAGAAAAAAACCTGAGAGCTTTACTAAAATTTTGTATCCTCCTGTAAGAGAACTGGAGTTTCTCAGGAAATTTTCTCTCTGTTTTTGTTTTAACTGTGTTTTCTGCAAATATTATGGAGTCTGTAGGAACCTTGAATAGTGGCACACACTCATGGGCTTCAGGTAGGTAGAAAATGAAGTCTACCAGAAATAGTAATTGATATCCTGGAAACCATAAATTACATTAATTTGATCATAAACATTGCTTTAATATTATAATAATCTGGTGAACAGAAACAGGATAAAAAAAATGGAGTCAAAGAAACCACTACCAGACTGTTTCTATATGTAGAGATTATTTATTCATCCAGTATTAGCTAAGAAATTCTGTGCAAGAAAGTGTTCAAATCAGGCCAGGGTACACCCAGAACTCTAATTTCATGTAAAAAGAGGACCCATGTAGACAGGCAGCAAAATGAAAAACTGATGCAGCTGAAATCTGGGTATGTTTCACCCTCTTGTGTTTTTAAACAGAACTGCAACCTATGGAGAAAATAATTTTGACTGATTTAAAATAAAAAGGGAAGTTGGTAAGTGGATTCAGTCCTGCTCAGGGCTGGTATATGTAACTCAAGACGTATGGTAGACCAGCACCCAACTTGAGGAGCAGCTGGAGATCCAGTGGGACAACTTAGTGCATCCTGAATGGCCACAGGATGTATCACTTGGGAGAAATATCAGGAGGAAGGTTATCTGGAAGGAGCTTCTCCATTCAGTGAGGAGGTGCTGTTCCAGATGTTTGCCCACTTTTTAACACCTATCAAAGTTTATGAACTGTAAGCAAAGAGCTTCTAATTCCTCTATATCTACCTTTTTATTAAAGATCAAAATATAAAGATCAAAATAAAGCTATACAGTGTAAAGAAAAAACAATCGTGTAGGATAATTCTGAAATACAGTTTTATCAATGTAATAATATCATCAAAATATATATTGTGATAATGTCACTCACTGAATGGGTCAGAAACTTTCTCCAAGTAACCAATGACACTGGCAAGTAACAAATCTAAGTCCTCAGTTCTAGGTCAATACAGATACACAGTCCTTTAAAGTCATGCCTTGCAGTGTAAAGGGTATGGAAATATATGAAAAGAAAAACTTTACTCAAGGGAATACATCTTTAGAAGCAACACACAAACTGACACTGCACTGTGACCACAGGCAGCAGATCCAGCTAAGCCTCCCCCAGGCAAGAGCTGGTGGCCTGTCTGGAAATGGACATGGGAGAAGAACATCTAAGACCTTCAGCTGAACTTGTGCAGCTTGGAGACATCCTAAAGGTGTGTATGGCTAGGAGTTGGCACTAAGATGGTTCCTGGGAAGTTCAGGAGAAAATCAGATAATTTGATGGGGATTTTTGGGGACTTGGATCTAAGACTTCTTTTTGTTGCTGGGTCTTAAATTTGTGGTGGTTTGTTTGTTTGTTTTTAATTTTGTTTGTTTGGGGTTTTTGATTGTTTGTTTTGTTTGCTTTTGTTTTGGTGGTTTTTTTTGTGTGTGTGTGTGTGTGTTTTGTTTATTTGTTTTCTTTCCCTGTTGTTGGTTTTGTTTTGTAGCAGCATCTTTTCTATCTGTTGCAATATGAATTCCAAGTGAGTATGGGACCAACTTACTCCATACAGAGGAGTATCTATCTAACTCTTTCTTTGCATTAATGTTTTTAAAGATTTTGTATTTCTTCACTGTTGGTGCCTTATGAAAGAAAAATCATCATTTATCACCTACACATGCAGATGTATCAGAAGGTTTGTGTTTAGGCCACAGTTGGCAGATTCAACTTGTGCTTCTTATTTTGGCAGTACATAAAAATGAATCACTTTTTGCTTTGTTTTCCTTTTTCTGTCCAATCCTCATTCACAACTATCAAAGATCCTTGAAATACCCATAAGGTATTTTCCAAATGAAAAACCCCCACCCTGAATTATAAAAAACTTCAATTAAAAGCTCTGTTTGTGAACCACTGGTGAATCATGTGTTTATTTAGCAGGAATACATTCAGTTGATAATCAAAGGAAAGGTAACAGAAGAAAGTTCAGTGACATTTAATATATTTTGTGAAAAGACTGAAGTGGTTTAAGTGTGTTTCCCGTTAAAAATAAATGAATCAGTGGAAGATCCACTGCAAGAAAAACTGCTAAGTAACACATTAGTAGATCAAGCATGATTTCTACAAAGGATAAAATAACATCAGAAATTATTTTTACCTACTAGACTTATTAAGGACTGAAGTAATGGTGAGATTTTGGAAAAAAAAAATGTTACCTATAAGCCAAGCTGAACCAATGTGCTGAGAGTGAATACACTTCACAGTGAGTTCTACTCTTTCCTAATAATTATACCTCACAGTAGCTTTAATGACATCCACCAGGACTTTACTGGATTTGAGTAGTGCATTTACAGGTAGCAGGACACTTCTCCTTCACCAGTGAATGGTTACAGCCAAACAAGGTTTTCAGATTTCTGCAGTTTGCATAGATGTCTTGATACTTGCAAGGGTTGGCTAAAATGAAAGGTAGAAACAAGGTCATGAAATATTAATTGAAAACCAATTCCTGGCCCAATACTTCTGCATTTTCCAAGAAATCAAATTTTTATGTCTGTATAGGTTGTGCTTTTGTTAAAATTGCTTGAATATTATAGAAAATGGAATGCAGGCAAAAATATGGTATCTTACATTTCCCATCTATTTATTTATTGTAACTTGTTCCACGTGGCAGTCTGCAGAACCCAGGATGGATCTTCATGTACATATAGATGTGTGAAGCCTGACAATCTGTGCCCTTAGGTATAGATATGCATCAAGACATTTTGTCTTGAGCTTTCCAGGAGAGGGCAGCAGAAGATTGATGGTGTGATAATGCACTTATTGCTCAACAGCAACACAATTCACCCCTTATCACAGGTCGGTTGTGGTTTAAAAGGATCTCTGAAGGTCATCTGGTCCAACCTCCTTCCACCGATGAAGATTGTGTCTGTTCTGGTAGGCTGACAATTGCTATTTCTCGGGGGCAATTAAAGGGGCAGCTCTAGGATCTTTCATCCAGATTAGAAAGAAATAACGGTGCAAAAACCCCCAAAAGCTGCAAAGGGAAACCATTATTATCTGAGGTAACACAATGTTTGTTGTAAGGAGAAGAATACATTCACTTACTGCAAAGGCCTTTGTCACAGTGGCCGGGACAGTCTGCACATTTTGGTCCACTTCTGTAAGGTGTAGCTATTTGCATTGCATTATTTCCTCTGAAATTTGAAAGAAATATATAAAATGATCAAAGGGCAGCTCTAAGCTGTGAACAGGAGTTTATGTTATCTCAGTGAAAGGCATCCAGAAGTTTTTGGATAACATTATTTTCATATACAGTCATGTTTATTTTCAGACATTCATAGAATACAAGAAGGATACTAAGGTTTAGAGAAAGAAAGTGAATTGATTATTTGCATTTCTATAATAGTATCAGCTAAAAAGAAATAAACTTATGTGCTTCCTAGTTCTGCTTCCCTAATGGCTTTCAAGTGATTGGGGTTTACAAAGAAATAACCTCAGCAGATGCATTCTGATGTGCAGCTGTTTCAGATGTACCCTTTACCTCTGTGAATATTCATTTGCTGTTGGCTTTCACTTTGCATCTGACTTTCTTGTTTGTGGCCAAAGTTATAGGATGATTTGTGCATGACTCCTGATTCTGACAGAGATAGACCTTTGTTCATGTGATAAAAATTTCCCCAATAGCTGTTTCAATATGAAATAAAATAAATATTGCTATTTAACCTAAAGTTAAACATCCACCATTCACATCAGTATTTTAAAAATTATAAATGGTTAAAGTGGTATGCATTTTATCCTACACATGACCAATGGATTGCTGGAGTTTTTAAAAACATATCCATAATTTTTGCATCTTAAATAAACAAATAGTCAGTACGTACGAAGGACAGTATTGGCAAACATAAAAGTAATTGAACTGGTTCCTGGGACAATAGGAAACTGCACATCCAACCTGGTAACTGTTGTACCATATTAGCTGAGGAATAAAAAATAAACACATTATATCAGAGTCATGTTTTATGAACATAAAACAAAACTTTAACAGAACCAGAAGATACTTTTTTGATTCATGTTTTCTATTCAGATTTAAGCTTACAGTTAACTGTCAGAAAGAACAAATAAAAATATGAGTTAACTATGTCCTCCAATTTCTAAGTGTTTTAGAATCTGGCAGGACACTGAAGTTTAAATTCAAATATTTTCATCATAGATATTTTGCTTTGATATTTCTTAATCAGATATTTCAATCCTTATATAGAAAATATTTGTTTCTTTTTTTTTTTTTTCCCCTATATAATAGTATTTATCTTCTGGACAACTCTTCCAAAATGCTGGTTCCATTGCCTCAGAATTAGATGAAAAAGAATTTTAATTTATCAATCATATTTGAATCAGTGTGAATGATAGATAATGGTCTGCTGACAGCAGTAACTCTTTTTTTCTGATGATAAACATCTTCTAGTTCCCTTAAGTGTACTCCTGTAATTCTAGTGTGTATCATAGCAGTTTGTTTCAACTCTCCATACCTGAGTATAGCTCTCAATATTGGCATTTCTTGTGGTTGCTCCATATCCATACTTGAAATTGGAAGACTGACTGTACCAGACTTGAATTGCTTCAGTCCATGTTTTTGGGTTAGATGACAGTAAGATATTCTCACCGCAGGTGACGCCTAAGTAGAAGTAAGCCTGTTTTATTACTTAGGAAAGAAGCAAGCTGTAGGGTTGGAGGTAGGACAGAGGGATTGAAGCTACATCCTAAAAAGTTCTCTATATTGCCAACCTATTTGCCCAGTGATTTTAAGAAGAGAACAGTACACCTGATCCTGTGCAAGTTGCAGGAAATGTTACTCTGGCTTTGGTGACCTCTCAGTCACAGATACTTATTTGACTACAAAATGTAACAGGAGAAAGTCTGTACTTAGTCATAGAATCAGAGAATTATCAGGGTTGGAAGGGGCCTTAAAGATCATCTAGTTCCAGTCCCCCTGCCATGGCCAGGGACATCTGCAACTAGATGAGGTTGCTTAGAGCCCCATCAAGTTTGGCCTTAAAAATTTCCAGGAATGGGGCTTCCATCATATTTCTTGGCATCCTGTTACAGTGTCTCACCACCCTCATCTGTTGTGCTGAGGACAGTTCAAGAAAGGTGTAAATACAGGGAGAGCACATAGCATTCCACTCTCTCACTGTCCAACAATTTGGTTTTTTGGGTATTTAGCTGACAAAGATAATGGTCTTGTGCCTAATAATGTTGAAATCGTGTTCTACAACAGGTTAAAAGTGAGCCTTACTTCTAGTTCATATGCACAGGGGTCATCTGCAAATTGTCATTAAATCAGCAGCTTAGGCTCCATATTTGTCACATACCATTAATGATTCTCATCTCTCTTGGACTGATTCTCATCTCACACTTATTTGCCCATTTCTGAGCATTTTTGGCAGCTTTCTCATCCCACACCTGAAAGACACAAAGAAATATCCAGGTCACAGATATGTTACTGCAGTCCATGAGAAGACAAAATATGGGGGGTAACTTGGGTGTCGAGCGCTGAATGCTCCTGTGGTCCTGAAAAGAAAGCAGAGGAGTTGTTCCATTTTACACTGATGTGGCATGGCCACCACATTTCTTCAGCTCTTAAAGGTTGCAGATCAGGGTTTTCTGCACAGAGTCCTGATCTCTGAATGGTCCTGATTAATAGGAATTTTATAGCATACTTTTGCTTTATTTTGGCTGAGTTAACTTCACAGGCTGCAGTGCACTAAATGGTATAAAACTGATTTTCTGCCCAGGTGCAGCTGAGATGTGAGTCCAGATGGACTTTGAACCTAGGGAGTGTTTGAAAGTCTTACTATGAAGACAACTATAAAACACTGAGTAGCTCATCTGCTCATAGGGTAGAGTTAACAAAGAATATCAGAGACGACAGGATAGGAGCAGTGATTGGCAAAGCAATCTCAGCTGAGAACAAATGGCTATGCAGATAGACATCTTTTTTTTCATCCCTAACAGAAGCATGTTGCTACTTGTGCTCCTGCTCCACTTTTCTTTTACATACTCTTTCCTTCATCCAAGGCATGTGTGGGTTGTTTTTTTTCTTTTTTTATTCTAAGGGAGCTGTTTATCCAAAAGACTAAAGACTTACCTACAACTTAACTGGACTAAAAGTCCATTAAAAGTCACTTTCAAACCAAAGCATTCTGTGATTCTATGATCTGAAGGCCATCACTGCATTTTGTCTCTTATCCTGGTTTAAATGTGTTTTTATTTTTAAAATGCTTGCATTTGCTGTCTGTTGCAATGAACAAATATAAGGCAAGGACTCGTGATTCCTTGTGCAGGTTATGTTTAGGCAGGTTTGACAGCAATAAATAGATGTTTTTGGGCAAACCCGTGTTCATGGTTCCTGTAGACAAATTAGGCATGGAACAGTTCCTTATTTTGCTTAATTGTGCTTTTCTAAGTGGAGAAACTAAGACATGTTAGTTAGGACACGGGTTTCAAAGAGCACTTGTGGCTCATCCTGAGACATTTGCAATGATTTTATAAGTGCTTGCAGCATCAAGTTGTGGAAAATTAAGCATGAAGCCTTTAGAAATTAAGGGATAAAATTCTGATTTCTTAATTTCAATCTCAGAGGACATTTCCTGATCTTTTCACTGAGTGTGGGTTGTTTAGAAGGCTACAATCTTCTGCAAATTATGGGGAAAGCAGGCTAGCTGCAATGCACAACTTACCATCTTCAGCATGTTCCTGGCTGTGGGAATTACAGATCTCCGTATTTCATTGTGTTCCTCAAGGATCAGTTTATGTTTTTGCAACTTAAAATAAGAATGGAAGAAATGCCCATTAGTTTATACTGAAAAGCCTGGAACACAACAATAATGAAAGTTCCAATTATCAGAATTTTAAAAAGCAAGATAAATTATGAGATTGTTGTCAAAGTAAAGCTTCTTGGAAATTCCAAACTTTCCTTTATTGCTGATTTAATGAATGATTATTTGTTTTCCTTCCTTGATTTGAACAGCATTTTTCATTAAGAGACATGACCCTAAATTAAATTTGTAGATAGCAGTTCTACCTTCAGATATCTCCACATCAAACATGGAGAAATCTTAGCTCTGGGACTAGATCTCAACACTGGCTTTGACCTCTTGCGTGCACTAAAAAGGACCCTAGCTCCTGTCAGTTGTAAGCTTTGGAAGTATTTGAAGCTGGATTAGAACTCAGGACTGTTTGCAGACCATCTTCTGAAATATCTAAGGTCAAGAAAGCAATGAATGGTTAGATTGCCTCTTACATAGTGATGTCAGGTCACAAATCCTTGCAGAGCAAAAGAGATGGAATACTTATGATGAAGATTTCAGACTAAAGCATCCCTCAGGAAAAGATTCTTCCCACTTAATGTCTAAAACTTAGTCAGACACCTTTACTCTCTCTGTCATTACTGGACAGGGCAGAGGTAGCTCATCCCAGAAAATCTGAACTCCTTTTGAGGACTGCAAGAACCATTCTTTACAAGTACATCTTTCTCCTTTGTAGAGAGGGCCTGACGGAGATCTGTGTAACTGTTAAAGTCAGTGAGATGAGTTCTGTCACTGGGCTGATGGTCTCTTTTCTAGGCATGGAGTCATCTTCTTTAAGTTTAGATTTCTACACTATACATGTAAATACCTAAAAGTCATCTCAGTTTTCTTTTATCATCAGTAACTAAAATCAGAAATATCTGAGTACTATGAAGGAATCCCACTGCTTTGTCTTCAGAGCTCAATTTGAGTTTTTAAAGGCTGTAGTCAGTGACTTAAAATGGCACCTAATGCCAGTTGACATGCCCAGGAAGCCCTACCTAGCCTCAGATTGTTGTTCCAGAAAGATACAGCCACCCATGAGTGGCTCAGATACTCTGGAGAATCTCAAGCTGCACTAAAACACTTCTGTTTGGGCAACTGAATCCACCCCAAGAAGTGGCATACATCTTGTTTAACTTAAGACACTTGCAGTGGTAGAAAGAACATCTCAGCCAGTTATTTTAGGCTGCTGCTATACTCAGGTAAATAAAACAAGCAACTACAGAACATAGTTCACTGAAAATTTATTGAAGAAAAAGATGATTGGCATCTCTGAGGTACTTCTTTTCATTCATTAATAAGTAGATTTTGACAAATATCTCACATTCATATGTCTACATAGGAGATACCTGCATCTTACAAGAATAATCCTCTCTAAGGAGAGTCAAGGTCTAAATTTCTGATACTTAGCTAAACTATTTTAGAATGGCTTTAGCTCATAATATTTTGGAAAATATTTTTTAAATTAGTCTAGTGAAAAGAAGAATATTTTGATAGGCAGAAGAAATATCTTAATACAAAAATCTGTGAAAAGTGAGAGTTCATCTTTACTGTATAACGTTAGCATGTTAGCAGTAATTGTACCCTGAACTGTAAAGCTCTAGAAAGCTCTAGAATAGACTATTGCCATGTCAGGTAACTACACAACATGCTCAGATACGGCTCTTTTGCATACTCCTTGAATACTCCTACCTCTCCATTAGATTGGTATAACAAAGCAGCCAGGAAGATGATTGCAGTTAGTAGATCCATATCTACAATAAAAACAAAAAATAAAATCCAAAATCCATTAATCTCTGTTGCATGTTTGTGGTGTAATGCGGTATGTAACTGATGCAAAGTTAAGCCTGCCATGCAGAAGATTATTTCTGTTGGTACCTAATATGGTTGGATGTGCTGAAACTGCAAATGAGTGTATGATGGTGCATGGGCGCCACTGTCTTCTATGATTCCACCTTGCATTGAACAAGGGACCCTAAGTAGCATAAAGTTGTGTGTTTCTTCTAACAGATGGATCAACCTCTTTTTGTCTTTTTCATTCAAGATATCTAGAATTTGTATCATTTCCTTCATCTTTAATACCATGTATAAAAGAAAAGCTCATTAATTTGTTCAATAGGGTCACATCAGTGACCTGCATCATCCATGCTGGGAACTGGTATTTTGGAGTGGAACACTGAACACATAAAGAGTTTTCTCCTTTTTTTTCCCGCTCCCTGGTTCCTTGTTAAATCAGCATCATAATGGCTCAAGCAAATGATGGTTATCACCCTCTAATTATATCTGACACCTAGACATCAACAAAACCTTCAGGAAATAATATTGGCTATTGCCCTCTGGCTGCTAAGATATCTAATAGGCAAATACCATGGTAATGTACACAGATCATTTGAAACCCACTCATATTTTTCCTGCCAGCTGATAAAGCTTTCATGGCATAGCATGTTTGCAAGTTTGTAAGAATGGGAATATTCATCTTTTCAGTTACTTCTAGCTTTCTCTATCTTATCTTCTTCTATTTACATCTTTAATGTGAATTTTCTTAAAAAAAAAAAAATTAAAATCACTCTGCATTAAAAAAACTCAATCAGCTTACTGTATACTATAAGGTATATTTAACATTTTAATTCAGTATATATCTGGAAGCTTGAAGAGAGTTAACACTTCTAGATGTCAAAATGCTAAGTTCAGCTGTACTGGTATATCCCAATACTCAAGTGAAATTAACTCAACATACCAATAATTCAAATGACATTAGAAAAGCATTTCCTCTGATTGACCACCTTCTGTGAAATGGAATAATTTATGTTTACATTTGAAGAATGAAGCAAATGAGTCAAAGTGTTACCTTCTGATCTAAAGAAACATGAGAATTCAACTTCACTGAAGCCATTCCTCACCCAGATATGCATAAAGTGTGCTTCTTAAGCAGAGGATATAATTATTTTTAAATTCTTCCTCTAGTATTATTATAAACAGAGTTTCACTTTTAATTATCACATCTGGTACAGCTTAGAAGCCAACTGCAGTAATTAGCCTCTGTAGTACAGTGCCCAGTCAATACTGGCCAAGTGATTCTATGGATAAAATCTCCAATACTGGAATTAAATTCTGTATACATTACCTTTGCCCAGTCAGAATCCTTCTGTATCTTAGGAGGAGTGTCACGAGTTAGAGGTTCTCCTCAGCCTAGGGTTGTATATATATACATGTGTTCCCTTGTCAGTAATTATTGCCAATATATGACATCAGCTATGGGGCTGCACATTTTAGAAGAAATAACTTTTCTTAAAGAACAGGTGACTGAAAACAAGCCAATCCAACTACACTGTGCTTTTTTTGCTTGTCTCCAGTGCAAGGGAAGAGAGATGATAAAAGGCCTGTCCTTTTTACAGTGCTTTGACTTTGCCAAAATACTTGTAGTCCAATCATCAAGCTTTAGTTCTGATGTTGTGTTCACAAAATGAAAGCTCAACTTTATTGGCGATTGCTTTGTAACTGTCTTTTATGGCTCTTGTCAAAGAGGGGAATAAATATTTTGAGGCAGCAACACGTCAGCAACTCACTTCATAGCCATGCACAGAATTACCTGCACACTGGGCAGCACAGTGAGATTTTCTTACAAGAGTGACTCCTGAACTTTCATTTGCTAAACAAAATTGATATTGCACTGAGTCCAAAAGGCTGTGGCACTAGGTGGTGTTGTGCACACAGCTCACCCCATGTGTTGCTCAAGAGTAACCTACTTGCAGAATGGGTACAGACATCTACATCTTCCCCCTTTAGCTTGAAGATGTGTGTGGCATGTGTTAGCTTTTTTGCTCCAGTGCAGCATCACTCAGCTCACCTTTTCTTTCTGCAGAATCTTTACTTCCACTCATTCATATGGTAATATCACAAATTCAGATTTGACAGGTCCTCAAAGCTCACCTCTGCTCTATTTAAACACAACCTGTCTTGTTTCCTTCCATACTGCCTGTTGGCTTTCAGAAGGCATAAAGCACCTGCACATCCCCACATTCTTTTCTTGCAGTTCTCTCCCTCATCCTTGCCTTTGCTGTGATGTCTTGCAGACCGAGCACCCTTTTTGTTATGCTGGGTTGAGGTTGCTGTCCACAGCATAACTCAATATTGTTTCATTGTTTCCTGACATTTCTGTAGCTATGTGCTGTCACCAGCATTTTAATATCAGATTGCAAATCCTTTCTAACAAAGCTGCTGTTGTTTCTTATTTGTATAGCAAGCAGTACTATGGAAAGTTGTTTGTGATAAGGTCTCCTATATCCTTCCGTGTTCTGAGATAAGGGCAAAGGTGTTTTTTTATCTGAAGTGCTTGTGACAACTTTGATGAGACTAAGGTTATCACCATCAGAAAGCCTAACAAAACACCTAACATCATTATTAAGACTACATCTCTATTGACTGTGAGGGGATGCAGCCTAGCACCTCCAGAACCTCAATGTCCTGGGAGATAGTTCCATTATTTTACCCCATCTGCTGTACTCAGTAATTTTCATTACTTTGCCACAGTCACCTGAGCTTTATTTGTATTGCTAAAATGAAATAATACTACTTCAAGTACTTCTTCAAAGCATGTCACACCTGTTTAAATAGTGAAATCTGTTTGCCCTATAAAGAATTTCTGTATGATATGCTACAATGCATGGGCTATAGGTAAAATAATTGGGAAGAAAAAAAAAGATGAATAAAACTGACATCCAGGACCATTGTACAAAGAATAATTCAGCATATAAATTCCCACTTCCTCATGTGGATTACCTGAAGGAGTGGAGTAATTTAATAATAAATAAATAAGTAAAAAATAAAACACAAAAATTGCACAGGGTTCTGCAAGTATGTTGGTTTTTTGGTTTTTTTTTTTTTTTTTTTAAGATAAATCTATGGAAAGTTCTTAAAAAAAAAATAATATCCGTTTGAGAGATTCAACTATGCAAGGTCTACTTCTAGCCCTGATATAAATCTGAACTACAAGAATGTGATTGGTGCTCAAGGATTGAAAGCAAACTTCCAGTTCCTTCAATTCTTCAGTTCCACTGTAAGTTAATAGCTTAATTAGTGCCTTTGATTAAAAATCATGCTGTTCAGTGTGGTTCATGCTTTTCATAGATCTTTTCCTTTGCTGTACAAAATACTTTGCAGACCTGAGCTTTTTAGCTAACTTTGTTTTGCAAAAAGGAACATTATTAACTTCTTCCACACAACCCAACTCAATTTCCACTCCAGACTGTTAATAACTGAGATATAAATAACAGAGATAACTGACACACTGATGATTCAAATGCTTACTGTAAGATGGAGGTAGATGTCACACAAAAAAATCTAGCCCAGGCAAAAACAAGACACATAAACACAGAAGCCACAAGTCTCTCTGAAGTCTATGGGACTACTGGCATTGAGATACGGGGCATAGATGACTAGTAAACTGGAAATTTTGACTATAGCACCATTACTACTTTTCATCAGAGCCTGCTATGATAGGTCTAGGGGTAATGGTTCTAAACTAAGAGAAGATAGATTTAGACTAAATATAAGGAAGAAATTTTTTTACAAGAAGGACAGTGAAACACTGGGCCAGATTGCCCAGAGAGGTGGTAGATGTCCCATGCCCGAAACATTCAAGGTCAGATTGGATGCGGCTCTGAGCAACCTGCTCTAGTTGGAGATGTCCCTCCTTATTGCAATGGGGTTAGTCTAGATGACCTTTAAAGTTCCCTTCTAACCAAAAGCATTCTATGATTCTATGATAATACTGCAGCGTTGTTTTTGAACTAGAGGAGGCATATGTTCAACCAGCATGGAAAGCAGATAGAACAAATCAACCCTCCTCAGAGAAATACATGGTTCAATGTCTGCCTTTAGTCTTTGGAGAGCAAAGCAGATGCCCACTGTGGCACAGCTGCAGTTTTCAAGGGTTGAAATGTGCTTTCACTTTACAAAGGGGACATTTCAGGCACCGTTGCCTACAGGTGATTTTTCAGGTTGGCTGTCAGAGGCAGACCTGCAGACCATCAGTGCCACTGTTCCTTGTTTGTTGGGCTGCATTGACTTGACTGATGAGTTTAAGTCTCAGCTGAACACAGCTTAATCAGTTCTGCAGTGGTAAGGGATGAGGAGCAGCTGATAAAAACCCAAACCTTTGCCTACTAGATTTGAAAAGAGACTTCTGATCAGTGCTGAGATTTTTTTGGTCTTGTCCTTTTGGTGACTACTACTGAGCTTTGTGTTTTTATATAGATAATATAATGTGGCTGACTTGTAATTTTAAACCAACTGTGAATAAATAGTGTTCAGGTTACTTGCCCTCTGGCCAGTAGCAAGGAAATTCTCAAAAAGTGAGTCTGTAAACTAAGCACACACATAAGTGTGTCTGACTCTGGTTACCTGAGGCAGTGTTATTTTGATAGCTACTCACTTCTGCCACAGACAAATCATCTCATAAAATGAAGTAATAGCTAAATACATTTTTATATAGCCTACAAAATAGGAAGGAATTTATTTCTTAATTTCCTGATCTTTTGCTTTGAAATGAAAAGGGAGATTTTTAACTTTTTGTGGCTTGTAAATGGGAGTCCATCACTCATATTCTTCCTCAGAGAAATTGGTATCCTAGAAACAGAACACAGAAGAGGAAAATACAAAGACTAGTGTATTTTTCTTATTTTTTTTTCAGGGATAGAGGTAATCTTGGCAATTAATAAAATAAGATATAAAACTGCCAGCATAATCATGTTAGTCACTCCCACTACCTGCAAGGATTAGCCAGGTTAAGTCCTTTAATTTCCCATAAAATTTTTATTTATTTGACAAAACATTTGTTGTAAAGTCCTGGTATGATTCTTAGTTAAAAACAGTCTTTAAAAAAGAATGCTGGCTTTGCAATGGAATCCAGAAACTTCTAATAACCTAGAATATTGTTACTTGAAAAAAAAAATTCTTAATAAAAATTGAAAGGTTTCATTGTTTTTTGGGTTTTTTTCATGATCAAATATGAGCTATCTTATTTGACTAATCTATTACCTTTATAAGTGCCACAATAGGTAATTCCCACTGAGTATTGTTAATTTGCTAGGTTTTTTGAATGAAGGTTTGACTACCAGTTTTAAAGCAGGATTACATTCCCATACAGTGGCTGTCAAGAAGTTAAGCATCTACTCCAAACTCATTGTCTAAACACTTAGTAGTTAATGGATGAGGTAGGTGTAACTAATAGGACACTCTTTCCATTGGAAACCAGAGATCTCAGGTACATGGGTTGAATTGAGAGCATGTGAAGTAGGAGCTTAGCACACTAACAAGGAGACCCACCATGTTGCTTCTACACGCTTCCCCTTTTATAGGAGGGAATGAGATACCTCTAGATGTTTGGAGCACATTTGGTGTGTTGTTTGTTTTGTTTCTTTTTCCCCTAAAGTCTCCTGCTTCTGCAAAGCCCCTATATTAATTTTCTGTCTCATGGTTCATAAGCAGGTTTCTGTATCATCTGGTACATGCAAGCACCTCACAGTGGGTTGTGGTGGTCACTCAGCCTTGGTTTGCCTATCTGTGGCCCTATCTATGCAGAGAGACACATGGGGAGCTGTGTAGATGTCTCAGTCTTAAATTGTCCATAAACCCCAGGCCAAACAGGGCAATGCTGCACCACACAAAGAACCAAAACCTGAGCTGAGCCTTGCACCTCAACAAGTAGTCTGTCCTGAGTATCAGTTCAAACCACTATTTGGTTTCCTGACAAATTAAGATAAGGAGAACCTGGAGGGCTTCAGTGGTGGTTTCAGCCAGCAAGACAACTTTTGTGTCTCCAGGTGGCATAATCCAATCCGGCATAGTTTCTCCACAACCACCTGGAGGGTTTCAGCTATAACCTTGTGTATTCAAACTGTATAATCAGTCACATAAACCAGGGGATAAAAATGTTAAGGTTTACCTTAGAAATTGAGAGTAGCCTCTCCAATGATCACCTGTATGGAGCCCTTACCTGGAGTGGTAAGTGAATATTTCACATGCTGTAAGTTTGCAAACACAGGTGATTAACTAACACAAGTATAATATTTAGCATGCTTTATAATTTGTTGTAGTGTATTCTCGCTTTTAAGTTGTAATAGTGCATTTTTCCACTGTATCCAGAAAAACCTGCATTGGTGGCATATTAGACTTCAAATAGATGGCTTGCTTGGGCCCTACAGCTAAACCTGTGAGTTCAAATAAATCATTTGCTTAAACCATACAGTCCAGTTTTTTCACCATGGCCTCAGATCTCTCAAGTAAGTAGAGACAGCACTGACTGCAATGCACAGTTTTTGATCATTACTGCCAGCCTGCTGCGGCTACCCATTCCTTGGACCACAGTTAAGTATGAAATTTTCATCCTGACACAAAACTATGGGTCCATAAAGGATTTCTTCCATTAAAGGTATTCAATTTTTTTCAGTGCCCAGATGATACAACAGTTGCCGTAGGGATTGCAGTAAGGGTCTGTTCATGTCCTTTCTAGTCTTACAATTCAAAACCTGCTTTTAAAGTGTAACATAAGAAATTGCAGAAGAATATATATTTTTTGGGTGGTGGAAATCATTTGCATGAGGTCCAAAATGGATTCACAAAAGATTCAATTACTGAAATCATACATTTTTCATATCAAAGCTCAATATGTGCATGTGTTCGTGCTCTTTTCAATCTTCCTTATTGAAATGTGGCAAAGCTGAGCAATGTAAAGATGTAGCATTGTTATTTTTTAACTGTATACAGATTGGGACTTCAGCTACAGTTTAGATCTAGTAATTCATTGTAAACATCTTTGAAATGTATACTACATGACATCAAGCATCTGGCAATAGAAAAGGAATCTGAGGTAAAATTCACTCTTAGTCTTGGAACAACTCAATAGTGAAAGCACTTGCATTTGAGCAAGTCTTTTTCATCTTCCTTTCTTGTAAATAACTAAAGGTCACTTTTAAGTTAAGTCATCTTTTAGAAGCAATGTATCTAATGTATTTAATAGATTAGATTAGAATAAGAGAAATTATCAGATACAGGTCAATGAGACAGATAATCTACACCCCTTCAATCACATTTCTCCCATAAAACAAATTAGCCAGTGCCTGTTGTAAGTGGATGTTAATGGCAATATGGAAGGATACAAAGAAAGAACACAGAATGGAAAACTCATGTGGAACAACACTTTTTTTTTTTCAAATGTATCTTCCTCTGTCTGATGTAACCAAATATAGTTACACACAGCTGATGTTTTAGATCAAAAATGTTATTTGAAATAAGTCTGTCCAACAGAAAGCAAAGCAAGCAAACAAAAACTTCTCTCAGTCCATGTTGATTTTTGATATAGGTGATTTAAAACAAAATAAAAATTAAAAAAAATAAAAAGAAGATACATCCCTTCTAACTCATAGTGAAAGACAGACTCTGATATCAGACTACCTGATAAAAGATGGATCTAACCTGCATTACCAGGGCACATATTACATACCCACTCACAGCATATCTTGACTAGAGAGGGCTCTCTACACACCTTGCTGAAGCTCAGCCATTGAACAGTTGGATGTGCAGAATCTATAGGACTAGAAGGAAAAAAAGGCAAGAAGTAATATTTAATTGCATGAAAAAGGCCCTGAGAAAAAGCACTGCAAAGGGAGGCACAGATTCCTGGTTTCTGCATCCTGCAATGTTTTTGCCTTTTAGAGAGACATGTTCTGATAGAAAATGTACACAGAGCGCAGGCAGCAGAACCTGAAACACTCTGTTCTGTAATGAATTGCAGAAAAATAGTTTGTAAGAAAAAAATAATATTTCCTGACTGAAACTGATACACGTCTTTTATGGGTTTTTGTTATTGGAAAGTATCCAGTTATTTACACTGGTTTCAATGATATCTAAGCACACACGCTTACATTAGTGCAGTTCTGTGACTGAGGTGGAGAAAAGCAAATACAGACAATCAATGAATAGACTCTTTTGAAAGAAGTCAAAAAATATAGTTGTGTCTAACTAAAAGAGAGTATCTGAAATGTAGGTTTCTACATCAGAGCTGGTTATCCCAACAGAGAAAGGGAGTTTTTCTAGGTTAGTGGAAACATAAGTCTAAATGTAGCATCCTATGTGGAAGCATTTGGTACCATCTCATGGTAAAACAGGACATCCAAGACACCCCTGCAGTGCTAAAGATACTAAAAAAGACATGTGGAAGGCCTGATCCCATCCAGATTGTATCTGGAGTCTTGCAGCTGCATGCAGAGGAAATGTGTAGGGCTAATGGCTCATAAAACCCAAAGCATAAGGACAGAAATCCACAGTCAGCACTATGCAAACATTGCAGCAAGTCTAAGGCCATTCATTGCAGGTTGAAGCTCTTCCAGGTTTGATTTCTTATCCATCTATCCAGTCAAATGTGCTTGACAGACAAATAGCAAAATTGTAGCCTAGAGGGGGAGGACCTGCCACCTGGTAGTCAATCTAGAGCTGATGTTGTAAGCAGCAGATCTTTACGTACTGAAAGGCTGCAATAAAGTCTCCTTGGAACATTTTGTTCTCCAGGCTGAACAACCTGCAGTCTCTCAGCCTTTCTTCATAGCAGAGGGGTTCCAGTCCTCAAGTCATTGTTGTGGCCTCCTCTGGACCAGCTCCAACAGTTCCATGTCTCCCTCCTGTGCTGAGGACTCCAGAGCTTGATGCAGTACTCCAGGTCGGGTCTCTTGAGTGCAGAGTACAGTTGGACAATCACCCACCAAATAGGTGCCCAGGATGGCTGTGGACCTTTTCTGGCTTCTTCCTATTATTCCAAAAGGGTATAAGTCTCTCACAAATCATCTGCTAGCCCCATAGAGAGGTACCACAGTCACTGGGTCATCTAATAAAGCATTAGACACTTATGTTTGGGCATCTTAACCACCTCAGAGGTCAGTGGGAAGAGACAGAAGAGGGGATAAAGAAAAAGAGCATAATCATGAGTGCAAGCAACTCCAAATCCCTGGTGACAGGAGGATTAAGGAACTCTTACAGGAGGGCCGTGTACTTCAGCACAGACAGGAGAAGGTTCCATCCAAGTTTCTTACATAGAGGGTGAAGTATTTTATTCATGTAGCTACTACCTGTGAAGGAGATGGATATCCAAGCACTACTTGCACTTGTCTTTCTTCCCAGCTGAATGGAGTGATCCAGTCTGAGGTGTTTTGTTTTGTTTTGATTTGTTTTGTTTTGTTTTGCTTTGTTTTCCTAATGTGTTAGAGAAAACAGGAAGGAAAAGGCTATATTTATTTATTTCAAATGGTGTTCCACTTCTAGGTTCCTCATTGAGCTGCAGGACAAGAGCTTCAGAAGAACAATAATTTTAACCATGTTTATAGGATCAAACAATTTCCAAAGTCTAAGCCTTCATTTTAAATTCGACTGTCTTAAAGATACTCTTCAACAGACATTTCTGTGTTTTATTTCGTTTTTACAGTCACAGTTCGACACTGCAATTAACAGGTTAGGGTATTGTCTGATTACAGATCCTCATGCTCTTTTTCATTAATACTTCAAATTTGTATTTCTCTTTGAGAATGCTTCATTAGACTATTTATTAGATATTTTATTAGAGTGCAACCCTGCACAGCTTTCAATTCATCTGTGGTGAGAAAAGTTTGGGAATAGGATTGATGTAAGCATTTGTAAAGGTCTAATAGGAGAAAAGAACAGTCTCTATCCAGATCTGAAAAATAACTTCCAGACAATTATTTTAAGCACTTTATCAAAGATCCATCTCATAATCTTGGGAAGACAAACAATGTACTAGATGCAAAATATAGAAAATATACATGACCGGTTTTTGGGAGCACTTAAGAACAGTTATGGGAGTCCCAGGATGGTAACTTTTTCAGGCTTCTTGTTTTAAGAGCCATTAAGATTCTGACAATGTTATTTTAAGCATTTTGATGAAATGTTGAAGCTTTGGCTCTAGTTTTTGCTACAGATGCTTGTTGATTTTGTTCCCTTTTTCTCATTTGTCCTGCCTTTTTTTTTTAAGAATTGCTTCTTTACAAAGGAAAAATATGTTTTATGGATCATTTCTTTTTCAAAATATGTAAAACAGTACTGGGGCAACACAGAACTCTGATTATCATTATATTGCATGTTGTATTCTATTCTGACCAACTATTCATATTGGTCTGATTACGCCTTCTCCATCAAAAAGGAAGAATAGATAAATCCCTTAGTTCTAGTTACTCAGACTTTTTCCTGATATCTTTTATCTGAACTTTATCAGTCTTACAATGACTTTGAGAAACTGAGGAAAATCTTGATATGTTGTGTGAGCCAAATAGTTCCTCACTAAAATTCCAATTTTCCTGAGAAAGTGTTGCTCTGGATGGAGAAATGATGCCACTGGAAGTGTAACAGCTGTAAATTTACGGGGTAAAAAAACAAAAAAGAAAGCAACAACAACAAAAAACAACAACAACAGCAACAAAACCCCCTGAATATTTCTAATATCATCAAGAAAGAAGTCACTTTCTTGAAGCCATGTAATATTTCAAGTTATCAAGGAAATTACTTGGCCCAGAGTACAGTTGAACTCATGCAACCCTGTTCCAAAAACCCCGTGCTACAAATTTCCAGTAAAATCAGTATAGTTGTTATGTATTGAGTCATCTCTGTACTAATATTTACATAATGATATATTATCAATTTCTTTGGAATATTTGTGTATCAACTTAGGACTTCCTGATGGTGAACACAGTCAAATACTTAGAGTTCTTTCTAACAGGAAGGTGGTTAATACATACCAGAACAAAATAAGACTATTCTGATGTCTCATCCATTTTGAAGCTTTATATCTTCCAGCTCACATGCATATTTTTTATTCTGTTGTCTCATCTTTTAGTGGCCCACATAACATTTCCAATTTATTAGGGTTTCTTTGGAATTTCAGTCCCATACCCTACACAATGTGGAAACTCAACCAGGTTCAGTTATAAAAAAAAAAAAAGAAATTTAATAATGAACTCCCTGTTCAACTGCACAAGTAAACAATGAAAATAGTGTTTGGCTCACACAGCACAACAGGAGCCCTTAGGGCCCTTAGCTGATATTAAGTCTTCATGTCAAAGTAAGATGTGAATTGAACCTTTTCTGAGCATCAACTAAAGGTGTGTTTTCTTTCTGGTGATGTAATCTGAACCATATTTGTTTTCTTTATATGTAATGACATATAAACCAGTATCAAAAGTGTTATTAAATTCAAGGTATATCTTGTCTATTTCTTTCAGTTTACTCATTTTGCCAGTTTGGATTGGACACTTGTAATTTTTGTAAACTGATTAAGGTGTTTATTGATGAGTGGATACACTTTGAGTTAATAAGCAAAGCAGCCAGTAATCTCAATCAGTAATCCAAGGAACCAAAATAATCTGTAATCCAATTAACAAAATAACAAAACACTAATATTAATTGACTGTTCTATAGCTATACAGGCATTTATGTGCAAATATGAAACTATTAATTATGGCTCTTAAATCTAATTTAAATCTAGATCAATTATTATATTACATTTTATAAATACTGTGACCCAATACTATTCCACTCACCCCCATGCCAGATGTTGGCCTGGTACAAAGTACAATGGGTTGTCTACTGGGGGACTCTCAACTGTCCTGGTGGACTCTGGTCTCCAGGTTGGCATCATTGATGTCTGTAGGTTTCCACACTTTTGCTGCCAGAAGAATCACTTAATATTAGTCATTAATGTTATCCTTTATTTTTCAGAGTTTGAGCCCAGCTTTTTACAGCCTTTGCACTCTATTTTCTTTTCTCAAACTCCTCTCAAATAAGCAGTCCTTTTGTAATAATTTTTCCCCATTGATCCTAGTTTTGTTTCTAGAGTATTCAGAATTGGATATTTCTAATAGCACTCCCTAGGCAATCTTGCTTTTATATGGTAGTACTGCTACTACAGGTGAGCACCATTGCAACCCAAACCCACCCCTGTCATTTTCCAGTTCACGCTGGACTTATTTACTTCATCATATCCTGTCATCTTACATAATTATTCTATTTTAGCTCTGATTATTCTGCCTAGCTCCAGTTGAACACAAACAGGTTCTTATCTTCTGTGCCAATAGTTTGCATATCAGAACAACAGAGTAACTTGTTCTACTTTTTCTGCTTTCTGTATGAGGAGGGAAATGTAAAACTTCCCTTTTAAGGACTTAACTCCTGTGAAGCCTCTTCATCAAACAGGATGGCTTGATGGAAATTTTAAATATTATATATATTTTGTAAACAAAAAAGCGTCTTCATGGATTTATGCCTTGCTTTTTCAATAATTTGATCCAGAATTTTTCCCTGGATCAAACCAGGATAATGATTCAAATGCTCATTTAATTCCTTTTTTAGGCAGAAGTTCTATATTCATCATCCCAAAGCTCTAAATAACTTCTGAGAGGTGATTGCCTTCATGCAGTTGATTGTTCATAGTTCAAAGTTTTGTTCAATTAGTTCCTTAAGTATTTGGTGATGAATTTCATCAGACTTGTCTCCACCTCTGAAATCTGACTTATCTTTAATCTTGCAGATGGATTTGCCCCATCTTCTACTGAAGTGAAGACAATTTCTATGGAGATTTATTGCATTTCCCCTGTGTATGACTATTCATTTAAATTTTGCTGCCTGGGTCAACACAATATCTATGTAGCTTTAGGAGAGAAATAAAGAAAAGCTTTTACATCATGGTATTCTCATATGACAAGTCTGCAGATTACAGTCTCACACTTTTTTCTTGCTTGTTCTTTTCTCTCTGGAGAGCAAACACTTTGGGTCAGTGAAGTACCACTCCTACTGGCCAAAGAGTGTTTACCAGGAAACTTTCTGTTTGACAAAGTAATTTTTCTTTAATATTCCTTATTGTACAACCAGGGCAATTTTTCATCGGCTCCAAGAATACTTTTAGTACCAAGTGACAAATCACAAGCTCTGTTCAGCTTATCAAATAAAGAAGTTAATGTATATTTATCTTAAAAGAACGTCATCCTCTGAAAGACTGAGTTTAAGAGCAAATTGAAACTCCTTTCCTTGATTTTCCTTCCTAAATGTTTTTCTTTCTTTGTCCCTTACCATTGTGTGAATGGTCTGAGCAAACAAAGGGGAAATCATGCATAGTGACAACAATATTGGTCAAAAGCGTGGACCAGGATGAGGGTTGGGTAGTTTGGAAGGTGGTTCATTGGATGACTACAGCTTCCCAGTTCTTTGCTTGGTAACCTCTCATGTTATGACTTTTGTCTTGTTATGAACTCTGTCTTGGGTCTGTTTGCTCTGTCATCTTTAGTCAGACACAAAACGTTCAAGCAAGACATGCAAAATATAAAGTAATTATTTATTGATTTATGTGATTTTTATCATATGCAATGGCAATATGATATGTTATGACAAACTTTGAGGCAAATAGGCTGATGACTGTGCAGAATCTTTGCTGGTGGGACAGGCACTGAGGGAGCGGTTTGGCCACCCCAGTGGTGATGAGATACCAGTTTCCACCAGTTTTATGGACACTGACGTCCTGGCTCGATTCACCCAAAAGCCTTATGATTCCCAACTACCTCTTGACCTACCTCCCTGACTTTTTCTTTTTTTTTTTTTTTTTTTGACTTTATACATTTCTATGTTGATGTTTTCCTTCTTAAATTGTTGAGCTACTAACAACCCTACCTCAACAGCACTTTCTCTCTCTCTAGTATGCAGTCTTTCCCTCTGCCCTTTCCCAGCATTAAGAGTCAAGGGTATCGCATGGTTATCAGGAACACAGGCAGCTGAACCTTGGCACACGTCTGTAGGGGGCTCACAGCCAGGATTGCAGAGCAACAGGATCATACTCATTATCAGAGTAAAATTCAAAACTCAAAGTGTTTACACATGTTTTTTTACGTGTAGTTTCCTATTGCAAGCCTGCTGATCGATTTTGATTCAGTGACATCTAGTGGCGATAATCTTGACAACTGAATGAAACTTTACACACTGCTTTGCTCTTGCTGTCACCTCTGCATTTGCAGCAACAATTCATTGGTGAGGGTAAGGATGCCCAGCTGGCTGTCAGAGCCAGTTTTGAGTGTCTTGGAGAATCCAACTCTACATGTGAAACTATTAAGTTTAAAAGAAATAATTTTAACACAGAGGGATCCTGCTAGATGGAAACAATTTCTCGATAACCCAGCTAAGCTGCCAGTACTCTGGTATTGGGGAGAACACAGGTGGTTTTTCTGTTCTTACTCTGCTTTCCCTGAATGTGAGGAATTTTCAGCTACTGTAAACAGGCACAGACCTTCCTCTATCATCAACAGGGCAGATTCTTCTATCCTGACATGGAGGTCTAAAAGTTGTATATTTAAATCCAGACTTCCTTTATGGTTATAGATGTACTTGCACAGGTCACCAAGACCAGAAGAGCTCCCTCCACCTGCAAGAGTAGTTGTTGTGGAATACTGATAATAAAGGATACCATTTTGGCAGTGCCTCACTCTCCCATACCTATAGAGAAAGTTTAGTCATCTAAACCAGAGCTCCATATGCCAAAATTATATCTTCAACATAAAATGTGTTACACTTAGTAAAGACAGATGGTATTTTTACATTTTGGAACATAAAATATTATCCCCTAGTACATCAAGAACAGCTATGCCCCAATGCTTTTATTAAAGTAGAAAGAAATTAAAACTCTAACCCAACTCTATTTTAGAATAAAACAAAACAATCTCCAGGTTGCCTAACCAGGAGCAACGGTTAGGTGAAAACATCCAGTGATGTAACTAAGAACTGATCTGGGCCCTGTAGTTTCTTTTGGTTTACCAGCAATAAATTACATATATTTGCAGTTACAGAATCACAGAATCAGAGAATGGTAGGGGTTGGAAAGGACCTCTGGAGATCAGCTAGTCCAACCCCCTTGCTCCAGCAAGGTCACACAGAGCAGGGTGCCCAGGATTGCATTGTCCAGGTGCATTTGGAATCTCTCCAGAGAAAGAGATTCCACAACCTCTCTGGGCAGCCTGGGACAGGCTCTGACACCCTCACAGTCAAGAATTTTTCACTTGTGTTCAGATGGAACGTCCTGGGTTCTAGTTTGTACCTGTTCCCCCCTGTCCTATTTCTGAGCACTACTGAAAAGTCTGGCCCTATCCACTTGACACTCTCCTTTTATATATTGATCAACATTGATAAGATTCCTACTCAGTCTTTTCTTCTCCAGACTAAACACCCCCTGCCCCTGCTCTGTCAGACTTTCCTCATCAGAGACATGCTCCAGTTGAGGAAAAAGTTAATTTTTTAAACCATATTTTCTCACTCAGATGAGGAAAAAGGCATTTTTTTTTAGTGACACAGAAATCTCAGCTTCAGATGTTCAGTTTTCCACCAGAGGGCACTCCTATATTTTTAATGAAGGCAAGTTTCTGAACAGAGCTGGGCAGGTCTGAACAGCTCGGTGTGTACAGCACAATTTTTTAGCTGTGACACGGCAAGCAAAAAAATTTCAGGATCAAGTTCACTGCGTTGCACATCTGTCATCACTATGCATCATCTGGCACCCTTCACTGCTAGCTGATGGTGCACAGCAAGTTGTCAGCATGCCAGATGTGTCAGCTGTATGCATGTAAAATAAATAACCAGTTCATACTCGCAGTGTCTGATGTGGCCAGGATATGGCATGTTTTAACCTGGGATTGAAGGGAGCTGTGTCTTCCTCACAAGGAGAAATGAGACCACCTGTATCACCAGGGTTGATAACAGATTTCATCTTTTTCTATGGAATATTCCATCCCCTGCACTGTCCAATGATTTTATCTTAGTTCAGGTAGATACACACTGTTATAACAATTAGAACTTTTTGAGAGTTGATGAAGCTTGGGTTAATTTTGTAGCTTTCATGCTCATGAATTTATATCAATGCACAATAAAAAACCCCAAAGATCTGCAGTCAGTCTGTAGAGACTGAGGAACCTGTTAGTTTATCTGGACTCTGATTCTATCAGAAGCCATATCTTATAGGGCTTTCTGATCTTTTTTTAGCTTTTTTACTTGTTTTTAGAATCATAATTTGGTGGTTAAGGTAATATACTTGGATGAAGAAAATCTAGGTAGTTTGAGGTTTTTTGACAGAAGACAAAGCACAGTTTTTAGGGAATCCACATGATAAAGCCAAAGAGATTTGAAGAAAAATGCTACCAAAAAATTAGATGTTTGTTTATCTGAGCATACAAAGCTAAAACATATTTCCTAACAGACACTGTCAAGGATGAATTATCTCCTAAGGATTAATTGATGTTAGTCTTCTTATTTAGTTACTGAAATACTTGGCAAAGGTATTTTAAAGAGGAAATAAATTCTTTTAGTAATGTAACCAAAATATACATGAACAAAATCAGAGATTAGAAGTATGACACACCAAATGCTTTACATGTTCTGGCACCATGTCAGATGTGACAGATTCTCACGACAACTCTTAAACAGGTAAATATTTTTCCCTTCCTCTGAAGAAGGAAGGAACAGCCTGAGATCAGACTGTCACACTCAGCTCTATACCAAGGAAATATATATGTTAACCTAAACCCAGATAATACAACAAGGGAGAGCCAGACTGAGCCAACACAGGTAGAAACATGAGGGGGTTTGTTTTGTTTTGTTTTTTGTTCAATCCTTCCCTATCTCAGTTGTGTTTTTCCTATGGACACCTTTGGCATCTTCTTCCCATTCTGATTCTTGTGCACCCCCAGCCTATTCACTGGTGGGGCAGCAAGAGAAGCAGAGAAGACGTTGACATTGTGTAAGCACTGCTCAGCAACAGATAAAACGTCCGTGTATTATCAACACTGTTTTGGTCACAAATCCAAAACATAGCACCATATGAGTTACCAGGAAGAAAGTTCATTCTATCGCAGCCAAAATCAACATAAAGACAAACACCTTCACTGACTGGGCAGTGGTAGAAGACCCACAGCAATTGCTTTTGGCAGTCTAAAACTATCCACTTGTTTTTCCATAGGTCCTATAGAGTACCCACCAGCCCTATGTGTAGGTATTTGCCAGCCCATAGCATCACATAATGCCTCTGAGAAAATCTTTTGAGTGTCCTGTGAATTGTTCTACAAAACTACCAATTTATCTTCCTTCTCTCCAATAAAGACTTTCAGTATGATTAAACTGGCTGTAGATGCCTGAAGTAATTCAAGATGGGTCCCACCCCTCATATTTATGTTCCTGATGTTTTAATGGATAGCTTTATTTGCTTTGGTTGACCCAGGAGCTGTGTGGTACTTCTTGGTTAATATGTGTCTTCAGTGCCTAACCCATGTAGTCTTGTTTCTTATTTACTGGTAATGGGTGGACTGTCTGGCACTTATGGCTCATTAGGTGATGGTTTAAACTCTACGGCCTTGTTGCTTGTGGTTAGTTCCTTAAATGCAGTAAAAAGGTAACCTATGTACTGTGTATCACCTCCTGGCAGGATGAGATGGCGAAGCAGGTCTGATGCTGCCGTTCATAAAGTGAACAAAGACAGCTTGGGCTCAAGGGAGATGCGTTATGCAGAAGATGAGATCAGGCTCAGACATCGAGCTGCTTGGGGCGATGTATTATTAAATGCTAGCTACTGATATGCTACTCTTGTAGAAGCTGATTAATGACATGCTACTTTATTATTCCTTATCTTTTATCTTCACCTTGTTTCAGAGATGTAGCTGGCAGTACACTGCACTAACCAAAGACCCGTGGCACTCATTAGATGGTGGCTGCTCCTCACAAATGCCATCAGGCATGCAATTCCTATTCAGGATTTCACTAACGATGCTGGTTAACATGTTGCTGTTCAAGCAACCTAGACAACATGGTCTTGTCAGACTTGAACTAACTTATCTTTTACTTATCATTTTCTTTGACACAGTCCTCTGATAAGTTGAGAGATAAATACATGACAGACTCTGCAATGTATTCCCCGGGCATTAAAATCTTAGCAGTAACACTGTAGAGGGGTTTCATCTAGCAAGTGCTTCTTTTGACCTGTTTTCTGTTTTGTTAGAGTGTTGCAGATGTAGAGCTTAAGACACATTTAAACTAGAAACAAATTCTTGTTCAGCCATTCCCCATGCCTCAGGAAGTTTTCTGTCTTTGTGTGAATGTGGGTGTTTAATTCTGGCAGCTCAGGACAGCTACTGGATACTGGGAAGTCAAACACATTCAATTGTTTAAGGTCCTCTTTTGTATTAGCTTTGATGCTGTGATGAGAGGAGTGATCCCCTTTAAGAGAAAATTAACTATAAGAATCATTTTCTGCAGGGACAATGTGCTCATTTATCTCAACAAGGATTAATCAAACATCAGGACACTTTCATTGGAGACAGCTAAAACTATCTTGGTTACTTCTTGTGGCAACCAGATGTGGATTTGGTGAGGAGGTAGAAGAAGGGGTGAATTAGGGAATGGCAGCTCCTTGTTAGTCTGTTGGTAATGGTGTGAGTCTGTCATGGGACCACATCTCTCCTTCACCCTGAGGCTGTGCCTGATCCAGGGGCCAACCCAGAGCTCTCACACAGGCTACAAAAGCCACACAAGTCAGGAGGTAAATAACAGGGCTAGCTGCACTTCATGGAGCCATGAAGGCTGCTGGTATTACCTGAGCTATGGTCAGGATAAAACAGTGTTCAAAAAAACCACTCAGAGCTATGTGGAGTTCAGTCATTAAATAAACATCATGGATTAACTGTGGAGAACAAGTCATGGGAAAGGGATGCTGTGAGGCAAAAGGAAAGCAAAAAGACCAGCAGTAACCAAGCCACATTTTCACTGCAGGTGAGATTTTAGGATTCCCAACGACTTGCCTGGTGCTTTATCTCCTGTTTCTAAAGCTGGCTAGTTCAGTTAAAGATCATGGTACTAGGACACAGCCAGTGTTTCTGTTGGCATTCCATTGTAATAACATGGCTCTGTTTATTTTATTTCAGTGATGCATAGGAAGCCTGATAATGATACTAAGCTAAATTGCTCTAATATGCTCACCTTCTCCTTAAATCAGAATATTTTTAGTACTTCTCTGCACATTTGCAAAGGTCTGATGAAATATAAAGAATGGATTATTTGAAAGAAAACATGTGATAGATGAACTGTCTTTCAAGTTATCTTTGCCAGTCACTGCAAGTCTATTCTGCTGCATGTCCTCATGTGATCTGATTTCAAATGGGAAGAGGAATGATTTAATGAAGTGTAAGTGGGCAAGATGCAGCTTTCTTCATCTGCTGTCTCTTTTCTATAATTTTCCAAGTCCCATTTTCATATATTTTTTGATCACACCATTCTCAGTACCAGCCAGACTATGGATAGTTTTCTGGGAAAATGGAATCAACTCAAGTCAGGAGGAAACACAGTGGTGGTACTGGGAATATCTTACTCTTCCGACAGTAGCAACCTGTATAAACTGTCTCAGGTAACTTCACTTCCATTGTGGCGTCAGATGAGATGGATGATTTCTTCTAGTAATTTTTTGCTGTTTTCCCAACCCTGATTTCCATTCTACAAACTCAGTGTCTTTACTGTAACAGATTATGACTGAAATCCCAAACATGAGGTGTATCAGGAGAAATAGCATAGTTTAATATTCCCTCTCCCTCAAAGCTCATTTCTACCTTTTTACAGCCTCTCAGTTATAACAAAAGGACTTGATGCTGGACCCAGAGTAAAAATAACTGAAATCTGGTAAATTACTTTTTATTGTAGCCCAGATCTCTGAAAAACAACTCCCTGAAAAACATCCAGAACAGCTTTAAAAACAAAACTTCTGGAAAAAAAATGACAGAAATTGTTTGATACAGCACTGCTACTAAATGATAAGTTTAGCAAACTATGGCCAAAGCATATTATAGGTGGAGTAATAAATATACTTACAACAATGTTCAATCCCTGACATGTAAAGATGAAAAAGAGGTTTATTCTTGACATAGTACAGTGAATGCTGGTTTGTGGACAGGCTGAGACCCAGATTAAAAGATGCCTACAGACAGCTCTGGGAAAAATACAGCTGCTTAAATCCAAATGTGTGGTCCTAACTGCCTCTGCTAGCTCTCATCCATGCCATGGGAAATCTGTAACCCTTATGCATGCCACAGGATGGAGAGAGTGGGAGGATTAAAACCTTGTTTCCCATTAAATTGAAATATGACACTTCTTGCTCAGTCTTTTGTGGCAATTTACGTCTAATTTAGACGTGTGGCTATTTACTTCTTATGTAAGGCACCCTGTGGGCAGCCAGAGTATCAAACAGAAGATTATGGGTGCCACACCTAGATTTCAGGGTGTAAACATCATGTTCTGGATCATTTCTTGGACCAACTGAGGGCATAGATGACCTCTGGTCCTTGTAAGATCTGAATGTGCATTTCTTGAGTATATGCCTGTTGTTTTCTTCTATGGCTGTAAAATGATAATCTGCAAATATTAAAAACTATTTGTAGATATTTCTGTTTTCTTTAAAATTTCTTATTTTTACCTGTCCAGCAAGATGATGCAGCAGATCAGTTGAACACTCACTTAAAATCAAGAAATCCATCTGAAAATGGCATAGAAAGAGTTAGAACAATGTTCATTATTTTGTTGTATAACACTTATCTATAAAGCTTATCTGTGGCTTACTGTTACAGAGAAAATTTATGAGATTTATCTTCACACAAGTAGGAAATGCACCTTTCTGCTCTGTTGATTAATATTTGAAGTATGTCAATCCCAGTATTTTTTTAAGGCTTTTTTAAAGTCCATTATGTTCTTTATGACGTCTTTACTTTTGCAGAACAGAATAAAAATCTAATTGACGCAGACTGTGGACAATCTGGTACTAGATACATGTAATATGTAGCAGGTGATGACTCAGTCTCAGATGAAATCTCTTCCATAAAATAAATTACAGGTTAAAAGTCAGAATATGGAAGGATGAACTGGTGTTGGCAGGAACTAACTAAGTGGGAAGAAACCTCCAAGTATTTCTTAGTCCTGTGTACATTTACAATTCCAATTAATTTCTCTGGGTTTGCATATTTCTGTGAGAAAAGATTAAGCCAAAGGTACATCCTTCTGCATAAAAGCTGGAGAAAAATGTGCTAAAATAAATTCATTTGCCTAATATAGCAGTCAAAATCAAAAGTGAGAAAAGTGTAATTTCAACTTTATTCTACTTCATTATGATATTAGACTCCAAATCTTTGTATGCTCACTGTAGCCTCTCTTTTGTTAGATACCATCTAATTAGGTTTAGCTGGGGAATGTAAACTGCCATTTACCATGCAATTTCAGCTACTTGTGACATGCATTGCAAAAAGTCAAGATGTCCTTCCCTTCAGTGTTTAGGACTTACTTCAAGACTGCATTTGAATGCTGTGAAATTTTCCTTATGTTGATCAATACATTCATAGATGCTTTTATAGCATGGTGTTGGGAGTGATTGCAAAGCCTACATTTCTAGGCTTCCTCAAATGTTAATAATATGTCTAGTATGAAAAAAAGGAAAAAGTTGATAGATACATTAGTACAGGATATTACATTTCATTGGCATATTTTAAAACATTAGTATTAGTGAACTGTATTATCTAATGATGATGTCTATTGCAGCAAGTAGATTTTTGCCTTTGTGATACATGCCAGGCAAAGCTTTGTTGAAAGCTGTCAGGCAGATTGAAAAAAATAGAGCTCCCTTTTCAGATCTCAAGAGAGCATGGAAAGAAATTCACTGAAGACATTATATTATCATAAGTCACTTTTCAACATTCTATATTAATTTATAAAATTTGTTGATTTGTTGTGCCTGTTCTCAAAGATTAAGCCCATGTGATTATCTGGTTGCTAGCTCTTTTAATAAGTTGAGGAGTTTGCTACTTGGATATTCTTTAGAAATAAATAAATACAAAGATAGAAGCAAAATGAAGTTAAAAAATAGCAACAAGCCCCTTCATGTGCAAATAGTCTCGAAAAGAGACAACATATTATACCACAAACAATTTGGAAGTTATAGGAAATCTCACCAATTTTTGGAATGCATTGCCTTTTAGTTAGAATTTACTTTTCTTATAAAGCCCATTGGATATATAGATGCATTATTAAACATTATTGTCCTGCCACATGCCAATGAATGAAAAACATTCATTGGTTTAAGGAAAGTTAGCTCTTTGATGAGACTGTTATTTGAAAATTAAAGATCCTTCTTGCAGTTACTTTGTTCAGATGGACACACATTTCATTTCTTTCAACTCCCTTTCACTGAGATGATATGTTACTTTAGAGCACATGCAAAATCTTTTCCTTGAATTTTGGGAAAGAGCTGTTGCATCGTGCATCCAGGATTGAGTCTAAGTGAGAGGCAATCCACAGATTCAGAAGGGATTTTGTAAACTCACCACACATAATAAAACTTCACCATTTTTCCATCCTTGCCATTGAAACGTTGTAACACTTTAAAGTGTCAAATCAATCAAGGCTCTAGTCACACATTCAGAAGTGTACTTTTTGCTTTGCAAGTTTCAGGAACATTCCTTCAAATTCTGAAAAAAAATAGGTGAATCAAGACTTACAGCATGAGGGGTATGAAAAACATCTGTTTTACAGCTTATAGAAGACTGCATACATTTTAGGAATATCCAGAAGTTTCATAACTAATGATGATACATTTTCAAAATGACATTAAAGTTCCTGTTTCAATGCTATAAGGATGTCATGACTGTTGGATATCAAATCTGGGAAATAGCAAACTCAGTTCTGCCTGCCACAGGCTTTTTCTACCTTCCATTGAAGGACATCAGTTTGGTAAGAGACAGAATATTGGCTTATCTGAACTGTTCATATCATCAAGTTTTGCTGTTCCTGTTACCTAATTGCACCAGTTAGAGAATTCTTGCAGTTTAGAAAGGAACTAGTTCTAAACAAAGTTGTGGGCAGGCAGTTGGATTAGGTATGTTCCTTCCATCTGAATCCTATTCCATTCCATTCCATTCCATTCCATTCCATTCCATTCCATTCCATTCCATTCTGCTGTGTCCTTTTCCACAGGGAAGCAGTGGCCTATGACATGGGACAAAATTCAAGCACTGCCCTGGAACAGCCAGCTATCTGCAGGGAGCTCCATCAGAAGCAGGTGAGAAGGAATGGGAAATAGCCACTTCTGCAGGTCCTCTCATAGCAGGTCCTTGTCCACTCTGGATCCTTGGTAAATGTAGGAAAGATTTTACCTTGAAAAGTGAAATGACACAGGAACAGGATGTGTGAGGAACACCTGCTCTGATGTGGGGACCCCAGGAACCACCAGGAGCTATCAGGTACAAGGCACACTGCCTTGCAATACATTATGGATTATACCTTATAATGGCTTTTAAGTCTTTTACTAGCACTTCCTAGTTACAACATGACCATTTGGTAGCAGTCAGTCACTAAAGCTTTCTCAGCCCCTATAAATACCAGTAGCTGGACCTCACATAGAGCAGCAGTCATAGTGACTTTCCTTCCAAAATATGCTTAAATGAAAAAAAGGTGTTGGCAGAGATCTACTTTGTGCCAGTTTGCTTTGTATTTAGTGGAGATCTTTTCAATCCTTGTAAATACCTGAAGGGCAGGTGTCAAAGAGGATAGGGTCAGTTTCTTTTCAGTGGTGCCCAGTGACAGGACAAGGGGTAACGGGCACAAACTAGAACACAGAAAGTTCCACCTAAACATAAAGGAAAACTACTTTACTTTGAGGATGATGGAACACTAGAACAGGCTACACAGAAAGGTTGTAAAGTCTCCTTCCTTGAAGACTTTCAAAACTTACTGGGATTCAGTACTGTGCAACCTGTCCTAGGTGTACCTGATTCGGCAGGGGGGTTGAACTAGATGATCTCCAGAGGTCCCTTCCAACCTCTACCATTCTGTTATTCTATGAATGTGTCAGGCCTCCTGTGAACAGGAGACCTGATACAATGCCAATCTACAGTACAGCAGTGGTGGGTTGATGTTGGCTGCATGCCAAGACATTCTGTCACTCCCCTCCTCAGCAGGATGGGAGATGAGAAACTAAGATGGAAGAAAAACCTCGTGGGTCAAGATAAAGGCAGTTTAGTAAAGCATAAGCAAAGGCTGCATGCAGAAGCAAAGGAAAACAAAAGATTTGTTCTATTTCCCATCATCAGGTGATGTCCAGATACTTCATTGGGAAGTAGGGCTTCAGTACATGTACTCGTTTCTCTGAAAAACAGATGTCATAATAATGAAAGTGTCACCCCATTACCTTTTAACGCTGAGGTCACATCATATGGTATGGAATATCACTTTGGTCATTTTGGTTTAGATGTCCTAGCTGTATCCCCTCTCACCCACTCCCTGCCTAATGGTGAGGGTGGAATGATGGAGACACAGCCTTCATTCTGTGTGAGCACTGCTCAGTAGGAACCAAAACACCAGTGTGTTATCAACACCTTTTGAGTTACCACTACAAAGCACAGCACTGTGAGGGCTCCTATGGGGAAAATTAACTCCATCCCAGCCAGACCCAAGAAAACAGCCAATGCCTATGAAGAAGGTGTTGTAAACCCTAAGATAAATGCTATTTGGGATTGGTGAGGAAAACATTCTGTGCTCTACCCATCAAAGGTCTGTCCCTTTGGAGAGAAAAAGAATATAGAATTGCTTGAAGCAAACAGGAGCAAATTAATATCTCTGTAACACAGCAGAAGACATCTTAGGTTTCCTGCTCCAAGGGTTGTTTATACCAACATCAATCTATCTACTGTTATTACCTCTCCAGATCTTGTCTCCCCTTAGTACCAGTTATTCATGTTATACTAAACTACAATGGGTTAAAATTCTATAATATTTCTCAGAACAGATTTGGGTCTTAATGTTTACTGGAGCTAATTTGGGGATCTAGAACTTGTCTTTGTGCCTAAATGTGCTTGTGGCAAATAGAAACATGGATCTGATTGCCCTTTAAGCAAGAAAAGCATTCAGCGAAAGCTGTCTTCAACCATGTTTGTGACTTCTGGCTAGGGAAAGTCGTGGACATCACATGCGACAACTGCACATTTAACTCTGGATGTGGATACTGTCTGTCTGTGCAGACACCCAGCCTCATTGTCAGAGGTCTCTGTCTCTGCTTCCTGCACAGGAGCGTCACAGATATGTGTGCTCAACAGCATGTACGTGCCATGTCTTGATACTGGCACCTGAACCACACCTCCCTTCTTTGCAAATGTCTTTTGTGGCTTTGTCAGATATGTTACCAAAGCCAAAACACTTGTCTGAATTGCTCACTGAAGAAACTTTGGTTTGGCAAGATCAGCTCAGGACAAATCCATTCTTATATTGTATACTCAACTGATTACAAAATTGCAGGTAAACATTTGCTCCGTTATATTCTTGGATATCTTAATTAGACTTATTTACCTTTAGTCCCCTGGATCCTTAATGATTAGATGTATGAGTGCTGATTTCTACCGCATTACACTGCTTCTGTCCTCTTGTGAGTGACTGAGAAATCAGATTTTGGGGTATGGGTTATGACTGAAAGGAACAGATTTCTAGGTCCCTCATTCCTAGTATATGGACTTTTTGTAGGAGTGAAGGTAATGGATCTACCCATTTCCTTAATGAAAACACTTGATTAACTATTGAATTATCATCATTCTTACTTGGACATGTGCTAATTATTTAAGAGTGCTCCAGCACTCACATCTATGTTTGGGCATCATTTATTTTGCAAGTAGAGATGTACCTAAATGAGAGAGCAGTGTACTATGGAGGGAAAAAGTGTTGGAGATGAATGAGGAGAAAAAGCAACGCAAACAAGAAGTACTTTGAATTTTGAAACCAGGCTTTTACGTTAATGCTCTTTGTTCATACTAGAAGAACTGCTACTGAAATGAATGAGCTAGAAATGTGTGTTGAAATTTCTACTGAAATGAATGAGTCAGAAATGTGCACTGAAATTATTCTGTACCAAAGACTCTGGGACTTGAAATCTTAATTATGACAGAAGCTTTCATTAAAGAGGACTGGAATATGAAACCATTGTAAGGTGAGACTAAAATAATATTTATTCCCGCTGTTGACAGCACAGAAGAACACCTGCTTCCCAAGGGTTACAGAAGTGGGTATTGCACATCATATAAATAATAAGCTATATATAATTATGTTATATATTATAACAATGCTAATGGCAATTTCTTTTTGTGAGTCTGAAGGAAAGCTCTTTGGTGGACTTCTGGTTTTGCCTAATAAATCTCAGTTTCTCACACAAATTGTTTCTGCTTACGCTGCTAAAGAATCAAGCCCACTTCAAGACTTAATGTTAATAAAGTCACAAAGTTGGTGGAAGATTAGTGAACTGTATCTCATGGTAATAAGAAAGAATGAAAACGACAATGAATTGGTCAGTGGAGAACAAGTACTTTATTAACTGATACAGCAAAAGCAGATATTAAAAAAAAAAAAAAATTTAAAGACACCTCTACCTTTTATTAAAAAAAATTTCCAAATTCAGTGACCTTCCCTCTTGGCTATCTATTATTGTAAATTAAGACCCCTTTTCTCAGATGTGCTTTATCATTAGAAGGCAGATTTGGTTACCTATATTATGCTAAATGCTTATACTATAAGAATGATCATTAATTTAACTGAACTACACTATTTTTTCTTTTGTTTTTTTTACAAGGGAGCATTTTACAGTAGAATTTATGTCAGTTAAAGACACAGATTCTAAAACAGAATAGTTCTAATGGAAACTGCTCTGCTCTCCTAATTTCTTTTGAGAACTAAATATTTCAAGCAATCTTGTTTATCTTCTTGTCCTGTTGACAGTATAATAGTTTAAAATGTTGATCAAGACTGGTTGCATGACCAAGGACTATCTACCTATGCTGAGAACACATGAAACATATGGAACCACAGAACTTTAAACAGTGCTCTTCCAGATTACAGTTTGGGAAAAGAAAGATGTGAGTAGCTAATTAAATATATCTTGCTACTCAAATGCCAAATTTTAATTAACTTCTTCACTATGACATCTAGACCATCAACTACCTGAAGGGAGGTTGTAGGGAGGTGAGTGTTGGTCTCTTCTCCCAGGTAATTAGTGATAGGATAAAATGAAATGGACTTAAGTTGCACCAGGGGAGGTTTAGGTTGGATATTGGGAAAAAATTTTTTACTAAGAGAGTGGTAAGGCCTTGGAAAAAGATGCCCAGGGAGGTGGTGGAGTCACCATCCATAGTGGTGTTTAAAAAACTTTAATTTGTGGCACTTCAGGACATGGCTTAGTTGTCCTGATTATATATAGTAGATGGTTGGACTTGATGATCTTTAAGGTCCTTTCCAACCTTAATGATTCTATGTTTCTATGATTGTACAAATATATGCATCCTCCTACAGCTTTTTCTTATGTGAGTCACTGGACTAAGTTAGTCCTTCTGCATATGTGGGAGAGACAGGATGTGAAAGAAGTCACTAAGGAGATGGATGTCCAGGAAGGGAAAAGTTGAGCCTGTTATTTTATTTCAATTTTGCATTGGTAGGAAGCAGGACAGTGAACTTGATGAAGCTATGGGTACATCCAGGAGACCTTGCCAAGGTAGAATGAATAAACATCTTCAACCTTTCAAATCTTGGCTGAAAATGAATTGAAACACAGAATTAATCATAAGTTGGAAATGAAAACCTGCAGTTTTCCTTTCAGAATAATTTTTCATCAGTATTTCTTTTCTTTGTAATTTTCTCTTTGTTGCCATTTACTCCACAGCAGCATCCAAAAACTTTGATGACACATACAAAATTCTTAGGTCTTTCAAGGAGATTTCTCACTGAACTTGCAAAGTATTTTGAAGCTTTCTTCCTTTATACTACAGTCTATGATGAGAATTTGGTTAATACCATAACAAAAGATTGAAATTAAGTTTTCCATTATGAGACTGAACCCATGTATTTTTATTTTCTCTTAGAATTCTTCAAAATCAGATTTGCTTGCAAGGTGTGTTGCTACTCTCACTTGATCCACTGCTATTGTTCAGAGGAAGAAGGAGAAAAAAAGAAAGTTCCCCTCCTTTCTGGGTATTTATGAGAATTGCCTCTCCTGAGTGTGGAAAAGCATATAAACTGCAGCTGGAAATCTGTAGCTCAGATCTCTGTGCCACCATTGGTATCTTTGACCTCATTTGCAATCAATGCATCCTCTTACACTAGGAAGTATTCATTAGAGTTTCCATATGGAGACCAAGACATTGTTGTCTTTAATGAATGTATCTAGGCTTTCTGAATATCTTGATCCCTCAAGAAGAGAGTATCTGCATCCTAATGTACACCAGCCAACATTTGCCTACCCTTAACATAGGTTTCACTCCACAAGTTGTCCTACCTAGGTATAGCACCTAGCATGGTGAAATGTGGTTCTGTAATAGTGCTTTTGATCCTGTATTTGAACAAACACTTTCAAAACCTTTCCATTTGCATAAATTAATTGGCTTTTTTTTTTTTTTTTAAGCATCAACTTTACCCAAGTCACAATTAAAATGCTTAAAACTTACTGCATAATCCATTCTCACAAGCATTAGGGCAATCTCCACAGGGTGGTCCTGCTTTGTAGGGTGTCTTAATTGAACTTAGTAAATTCCCCCTGAAACATCAACATTACCAATGTGAGCTGTAAAGTCACTGTAACATATCTGAGAATAAAAACTATATGTATGCCTACATTTATTAATTTACACTCAGTCTTTGGTTATGTGTCAAACAATTTTTATATATGTGTTATATTTATCTGGAAAGGTTTCAGTAGTGGTGTGGGGCAGGGCACAATTTGCAGGGATGGTTTCTGTGAGAAGAGAGGAGAACCTGCCTCTGTTTCAGACAGAGCCAGTGCCATACATATTCAGCTTAGACCTGCTGCTGCCCAAAGCTGAGCCAACCAGTGACCGTGGCAGGGCCTCTGTGATAACATATGTAAGAAAGGATAAAAACTGCTGTACAATGCCACAGTATATGAGAGAAACAACTCTGCAGATACCAAGATCAGTGAAAAAGGAGGGTATTAATTATAATGCTCTCTGTATTATACAAGTTGATATGTCTTTTTGCACTAAGATTTCAAGCAGAATGTGAACAATATTTATTTGTGATTTACTACTCTGAAAACTAAGATTTTTATGCAAATGAAATTTAATCTGAAATATCATTGTCACTTTTATGTGTTTAATGCTTCTGCTTGTTTGACAGTTTTTACAATTAGTGTGTTTCTGTCTTTTTGTATTCCTAATGCACTCTTCAGACCTGTTCCTCAGCTATGGGTAAAGTGTCCCATTATAATGTATCCAATTTCACCATCTCCTGACTAATTTTCATAAGGCAATAAGAAGTTCCAGAATCAGAATGAATACGTACATGGGGCAGTAATGGCAGACATAAAAGAATTTGAATCTACTATTAGGACAGAAAGCGACAGCACATCCAACTTGATAAGTACTGTGCCAAACCACCTGTAGGTATAAGAACAAAAATCATGGAAGAATGAAGAATATACATTTGAAAATCATCTAACTACAGTATGCATTACAGAAACATTTGCAACAAGTTAAGTCACTTTATTTACCCTTTATAGTAAAATATAAGTCCCACCTCTCTGGAAAAAAATATTTTTTCCCCCTTCTTTTACTCCTGATTCAAAGAACATTTAGGATAATCATAATAATTTATTAATATATATATTATATGAAACATTTTTCTTAAACTGTCTAAACTATATATGTTTTCATTCAATTAAAACTGTTTGTAATTCTGTTTTATTCAGGTAACAGAGTAGGTTATCATAAGCCATTGTCCAGCTGGAAACTCTGAGTCAATAGAACTCTGTAGACTGTAACAAATCTATTTATATTTCCTTCCTGATACTTTGATAACCCTTTTCTTGAAGTGTCTGAGCAATTTTCAGATGTTAAACAAACAAATTAATTTCTTCCCTTTGTTTTTTCCTGAGGTTTTGAAATACCAGTATCTCTAATCCATAAAGACACTTAGTAATTATTTTCATTTTAATTCTGTTACTTTGAAAATTTTTGCTTTGTTTCATCAGAATAACTCTTATGTCTCCATGTACTTAATCTTTTTGAAGATAACGAGAGGGTGAAAGTTGTTTAGCTAACAGATAGGTATTTATTTAGCCCAATATAAGAAAAAGTTTCATCTACCTGGGTGTAATGGCCAATCACAGCACCTTTTTCTTTTTCTCCAGTTCCATATTGGAAGTTTTTCTTCTCATCATACCACGTCTGAATAACATCTGGCCATGAGTAAGGGGCAGTTGACATGAAGAGATTTTCCCCACATTGCACATCTGTAAAGAGAAATGTACTGAGAAATGCAAAAAATACACACGCGAGAAAAAGACAGCAAAAGATGGTATGATTTCCATGGAAATTCTTATCCCAGATGGGACAGCAGGGTGTTTGTGGTTGTGGGGATTATTTTTGTTGTTGTTGTTGCTGTTGTTTGTTTGTTTGTGTGGGGTTTTTGTTTGTTTGTTTGTTTGTTTGTTTGTCTGGTTTGTTTTTTGTTTGGTTTAGTTTTGTGGTTGTTTTCCTTCTGTTTGTTTTTGCTTTCCAATTCAGTGACATCACCCTTTGTCAATAATAGGGTTGTCACTTGACCAGTTTGCATCATTGCCAGCCTGTTTGGTTGGTAGTTTGACTGTTGAAAGACCTTCTATATGTCTGTACATACAGCTTCACATGTGCACCATAGATTCATGACTGTAAATTTGCTATTTGAAAGTTAGCAACCTAGTCATTACTCAGGTAATCCTTGGAAAATCCCAATAATTCAAAGCTTACTTCTGGTACATAAGAAGATGTCTACACTCTCTTCACCTACTGTTTTTATTCAGGTCCAACCCTACTGCAAATGCATTAGTTCTCATCTGGCATTCATCTTAGAAAGAACCAGAGGATTTCGTTTTTAGGCAAGAAGTATGGGACCGGAAGGACAGTCCACATCTTACCTATAGACAGGAGTCAGTCAACACCACAATGGGCAGTGATCATGGCTATTGTTAATATAGTACAGCTGTAACTTCACTATCTGATGACTAAAGTGTTTATATGAACCTTCAAGATTGTTATAGGATGTAAGTTGCCAGGGGATTTATGAATTTTGTCTTAGAAATTATGCTTAACACCACCGGTGTTTTGTTCCTTCATTCTTTACTCCTTCCTTCCCAGTTTCTCCCAGAACATGCAAGTGGGATTCTGCTGTAAAGTGGGCCTAGATTCTTTTCCTTCTGATGGATATTTTGGCAGAATGTGCTTTCTCACTAAGATTTTTTTTCACCTACTGAAGAAAATGGAACAAACCTCTGTAAAACTGATGCAACTGTAATGAGAATGAGATTGAGCTTTTCTCACTTGCTGAACATATTTATATTTAGAATTTTGTCTTTGTCCCATGCACAAGCAAAATCATGTTGAATATAAATGCATCTCAAAAAAACCCTAAACCCAACCAAATAAAACCCAAACTGGTTATATCAATAACATGTTATTCAGTTAGCACTCATGCTTCACTTAGAACCACAGAATGCCTTGTCTTGGAAGGGACCTCTAAAGGTCATCTAGTCCAACTTCCTTGTAGTGAGCAGGGACATCCTCAACTAGAACAGGCTACTCAGAGCCTTATCAAGCCTGACTTTTAATGTCTCCAGGGATAGGGCTTCCACCACCTCCCTGAGCAACCTGTTCCAGTGTTCTACCACCCTCACTTACTGGTTGTCCTCAGGTTATCAGGACTGTGATGTAAAGTGCATTGATTGGCCCAGTTTTGGGCATTCTTTGCAGCCGCAGAAGACCATTCCTTAGTGAAAAAAGAAAATATTAGTCATTCAGACATGTACCTATTAATAAAGCCTCATGTAGGAATAACTTTTGGACATTACACTTCAAATATGCAAAAAAAAATCATATACAAAATCCTTCTCTTCCCCTTTTTTGGGAGGGTGGAGGGGCAGGAGCAAAGTTACTATGTACTCAGGAGAACAGAAGCTGAGAAAACTGATGAAGAATTAGTCAGAAAGAAATGAACAATGCCTTGGCTCCTCCTTTTCCTTTTCTTTTTCCTCCCAAAAAAAGAGAGACATTATTGTTCATACACCACAACATTTTCCAGCCTTTTTTTCCCCTATGTCTAGATTTATGGTTCTCTTGGTTCTATCCATGATCAATCCTTAGGAAAGGTCTGGAGAGGCTAAATAAATAATGTGACATTGCATACAGTCCTGTAGCTCTCACAGAGGTCAGTACTGATTAAAAATAGATTAACAGCACACAACTTACCATCTTCATCATGTTGCTGGCAGTTGGTTTTACTGCTCTCCTGAAGGTATTATGTTGGTCAACAATCAGCTTTTGCTGATCTGATCTGCTGGTTGACAGAGCATCGAAACCTTCCGGTTCCTAAATTAAAAGAAGATATTATATGTCTTTTTTATTTGAATGTAATTAATCCTTCATCTTGTCAAGGAATTATTAAAATACCAAAACTCCTAGTGTGAGTTGAATATGTGCAGTTCATTTAGCTGTTTGAAGGAAATCAGTGATACATATTGAGAGGGCAGAACTGTGAGCAAAGGGAGAGGCACATAGATGAGGACCTGTAGGACAAGAAAAGAAATGAGATAACTGCTGCCTGTAAAGTAGTGGAGAGTTAAGTGGAAGAGGGCTGGATCTTTGGGAGATCCAGATTACTGGATATGTTTATGGGAGCTTCTGGAAAATAGAGTTATCTCTGACCCCTTTCATAAGTAACACTGAGTCTATAGATGGTTTAGTGTGCAAGCGTGGAACCAATCTACAGCTTTGAAATTGAACAGACTTCAAGGATAAATGCTTTCCAGATCCTAGATATTTAAGAGGCTTTTTCCGCATGTGATGGATGTGCATAGGAAAAGCCACATTCAGTTCAATCACAAGTGTCCTATCTGTATTTTCTGAGTATAAAATGTAGATCATACCTCTCCAGTGGATGGAGGCAACACAGCTGTGAGACACAGGAGCACCACTGGCAGAATCATCTCTGAAAAGGGGAAAATGAGGATTTAATGTGTATTTTATGGAGCTTTCTTTTCTCTGAATACATAATGCATCTTTCTCTTGTGTGTTTCCTGGCTTTTTCTCAACTAGCAAGGTGAAGTTTTCATTCTTTTCTCCTTCTCCCATTCTTAGGAATAAAAATTATAGAATTCTTTCCCTCTCTATGAATCAACTTCTTTGTAAATCTCCTACTTCCTACTGTAATTCTGGACAAATATCTTCACCTCAATTCGCAGTACAGGAGGTCATTTGTAGTTACCATCCTGTAGGAAGACTTCTGCTCATTGTTGTGCTGTGGAACAGCTGGGATGGGCTGTTGCTTTTCGCTTGTTGCTGTCTGTGTTAGTCTGAAACTTCCCCCACTGCCTGCTTTGTCTGGACTGCATTGACTGAAAGGGGAATTAGACACTCAGCCCATGTGCAGACATCTACACTTAGGAGTGTGTGTCAGGATTCAAACCCCTCACTTAATGGCTAGCCCTGTAAAGCCTTGCATGTGAACTGAGACAGAACTGACCAGAACAGAAGTGGACCAGCCTTGGATTCCTGAGACAGACTTGTTCCAGAAAGATTTTCTTTTTACTTTTTTTAAAGAAAAGTGGTGTGGTTTTTTTGTTGCTGTGTTTTTTGTTTTGTTTGTTTGTCTGCTTATATTACAGGTAGAGTGCAATGGCATCAGAAATGGAGCCTTCTCCTTGAATCAGTAACAAACAGACCCTGGACTCGAAGACACACTTAGGAGGCTCAAAGCACCATGTCATCCCACTACAGTGATACAGTAGGTAATGGAGGTCACTTCAAAGTTCTGGTGTCTGATTGCAATCAGGCGTAGGAGTTGCATTCAGCTTGTTTCTGCTTAGCTACCTCAGGCAGGAAAGCAGGTGACTAGAGTGGAACTCAGTTTTATTGGCATTTTTCCAAGACTCCCACTCCAAGGGAATTTATGGGTATGTTATCATGGAGATATATTATTAACTTAACTTCTTATTTGGATTTGAGGGGCTGCTGGTTTTAGTTTTAATATATTATTGGAGAAAGGCCAGTAGGGTTTGCTGGACTTTTCATATCCAGGAAAGCCCCTTTACCTCAAGGCTACCAGCTTATATAAAATTCCTGCGGCTTGTGGAGAACATGTGGTAAGAAAAGCTACTTTTTCAAGAAAAGTACAGCGAAGCCCATTTTCCTCACCAGCTTGTTAACATTGCACTGGAGGTGACCCACAGACACCAGCCTATAGGCAGGGCTGCTGCTCCAGCCCTGCTAAAGAGCAAAGACCATTGAATTTAACTGTGGCTATAGGCTGCTCAGAAGCCAAAATACTGGACAGACTTGACAATGAAACTCTCACAGTCTTCAAAATAGGGTGGTTTATTCCAAGCACTTGTAGTTGAGGAAAGATCTAGTTGATCCGTAGGAAAAACATACTGTCAATTAACAGTCATTGTCTTCCTGTTCTTGGTATTACCTTATGTCACTTATGTTTTATCATAGAATCATAGCATGGAGGTTAGAAGGGACCTCTGGAAGTCATCAAGTCCAAAACCCCTGCCAGAGCAGGATCACCCAGGGCAAGCCACAGGGGAACAGGTCCAGGAAGGTTTTGAAAGTCTGTAGAGAAGGAGACTCCACAAACACTTTAGGCAGCCTGTTCCAGTCCTCTGTCACCCTCACAGTAAAGAATTAATTGTGACATCACCTATGCCTCCTTAAAGTGCTTTAGGATCACAGAAATTTTTTCTTGCTAACTTTTCCACCACTTATTTCTCAGACCTGTTATGAAACTTTTCAGTCTATATGACCTAGGTGTTTAGCAATAGAAGGCTATACTTCCAATAACATAAATTTTTTTTTTAACTTAATTTCTAGCTTGAAAGCAAGTAGAGGTGGGGGTTGTTTTTAGCTGTATTCAATTTAAAAGCAAAAGTGTCTTTTGAGTTCAAAATGTGATGGTATGCAAATAGAAAACAGCTCTTTTTGCACCTAAAAAATGTAAAAACAAATTGTCTATTTCAAAGGAAATATAGCTCTTCAATGAAATTGTAAAGTCTTCTATTTTTAAACCAAACTGAAGAAGCAAGCTTAAAGACATGGCCAAAGTATTCATTGGCTGTAATATTTTCTATGAATTAACTTCCAGTTAAATATAATTGGTAAGTTAATACATGATACAAGTTTCAAAATTCCATTGGAATGCTTTTTAAGACCCAGTGGGTTTCCTGCTCCAAGATATTAACATACTTTTGGCAATCCCACTGATTTCGACCAAATGCTTATAGTTTATGAGATGTAAATTTAATTGCTCTGCATTAATTTCTAGGCACTGGTCCTAAAATCAGTCTCTCTGTCCCCCTCCCCTGCTCCCCCTCAATCAAACAGAAATCAGGACTTGTGCCAAGTCTTACTGACTTTCCTGCAACTCCATCTGTGTACAAGGATCTGCCACTGAAAGATGGTGTCTTAGCATCCCTAGTTTGTATGAGTTTAGAAAACTTGTGTTTTTCCCATCCCTCTTCCTAAAAAAAAAACCCCAAAAAATGGTGTATCCAAAATTATCTCTTCAATTCAATATGTATTACAAAAGAAAATCCTCAGTATTTTTTATTATCCTTGCAAAAGACCTAAAATTGAACAATAGAAGCTGTCATTTCTCTTATATGACATTGTTTTACAAAGTCCTACTTAACAGCCACCTTGCACAAGAGTGGTAAATTGCCAAGGTGGTAATTTATCCTCTCTGAACATAAGTAGTCATAGCTACATACAGCAATAGAATGCACTGAACTGTAGTTCTTATTTTTCACTGAATAAAATCCTTTATTTGTGATTGTCCTAAATTGTTCAACAAGTCTTCTGATCATAGACTGCATTTTAATTCACAAAAAAAAAAATAAAAAAAAAAAAAATAGTACTTTAAGAAAAGAAATCAATTTAAACCCTACCTTTTTTTTGCAGGCAGATAGGAAGTCTTTTCTGTCCTTCTTTGGGAGGTAGTGGAAATTACTGGAGTTCTTCACCAGAGGGTGTTTTATAGGTCTTCTGCTTCCTGATAGGACAGAGTGACTCAACGTCACAGGTATTATAAAATTCAAATAGTGACTGGATAGAACAGTGGATTTGTCAGGTGCACATTCTTCCAAGAAGGACATGTTTGCTTGTGCACCATTTTTATTTCCTCCTACTGCTTGTATTGGAAGAAATTAAATACTCTGGAATGAATTTTGTGTGTATTGCTCCTTACATGTGAAATTTGCAGTCAGTGTGAATGCCAGGTACAAAGGCTCTCTGCTAATGATTGACACATCTAGTTGTAGTACAACTTGATCTTAATCTCTAGCAAAGCAAATAAAATCAACTGGCTACTGAGGTGTCTCCAGATTGGCATTGTTGTAACCAAGATGGAATCTTGCCTATTGATTTTTCTGTGGGGTTAAAAAAATTCTTGGGCCAAGTTCCTGTTCCTTCTATGTCTTCTTTACATCAGCCCTAAAGGGTAAAAGTCAAAGATGGAGACAAGAATATTTCTGTGATTGATACTTTTACCCAGTATCAGATAAAGATTAAAAGATTATTGTGTGCATTAACATTAAAGGACATATTTGTTACAGCAAAATAGGTCATGATTTAACCCTAGCTGGCAACAAAGCACCACCCCTTGGTGGGATGGGGAGGAGAACTGGAAAAAAATGTAATTAAAACTTGTGAGTTGAGATAAAAACTGTTTAGTAACTAAAATATAATAATAATAAAATAATTAATGAAAAGGGACACAACAAAAAGAGAGAGAAATAAAACCCAAAATAGACAAGTAATGCACAAAGCAATTGCTCACCACCCACTGACTGATGCCCAGACAGTCCCTGAGCAGTGATTGATCCCACCAGCAAACTCTCCTCGGTTTATACACTGAGCATCATGTCCTATGGTGTAGAACATCCCTTTGGCTAGTTCAGGTCAGCTCTCCCGGCCATGCTCCATCCCAGCTTCTTGTGCACCTGCTCACTGGCAGAGCATGGGAAACTGAAGAATCCTTAACTTAGGATAAGCACTACTCAGCAACAACAAAACCATCAGTGTGTTACTAGCATTGTTCTCATTCCTAAATCCAAAACACAGCATTGTACCAGCTACTAAGAAGAAAATCAGTTTTATCCCAGCTGAAACCAGGACACAGGTACATAGGGTAGGATGAGAATGGGTGGAAATACTTCCAGACGAGAAGGTTATTTGTGTGCACATTGGCTGTTGCTGTCCACATTCAGTCTCAAGTAATTGCTGACCAGATCATTGTCTGCTTTTATACATAATGTTGTTTTTTCTTCTGTTTAAATTCAGGTCTTCTTTCCTCATAGTCACTCATCTTCTATCCTAATCCCTTGTGAATTGTGCCTTCAGAACAACCTTTCCCTTATCATTAGCTGGTAAACCAGTATATTGGTTCTACCAGGCAGAATGTTAGTGGTGTGATGTGTTGGTTTGTAATTATATGGAAAGGGACACACTGTCAGCAAGTTTGGAGTTGACACCAAATTTCAGGGAGCAGTCAATATGCTTCATAAATAAGGCTGTTGTTCAGATGAATCTCAGAATTTGAAGAACTGATCTGATAGAAACGATCTGGAAGTGAACAACCAGGAGAGACCTATTGTGTAGGAAGCACCTCTAACAAAAAATGCTGAAGGGTTGGCAGTGGACGTGTTGCATAGGAGTAAATAATGCTCCCTTGCAACAGTGAGGGCTAACCCTGTACTGCACTGCATCAGCCACTACATGGCAAGAGTACCGACACAGTGATTATATCCACTTTTTCAGTACTTCTGAAACTGTGTCTGGACTATTGTGTCCAGTTTTGGAGTTCCCAGGGCAAGAAAGACATTAACAAACTGGAGTAAGCCTAGCAAAGGGCTACTATGTTGGAAAGGTGAAAGGCAGAGACAGATTTTTTTACAACATGGACATGAGGCAAGGGGCACAGATTACAACCTTCACTAGATATAAAGAAAAGTAATTTTTACAGTGAGGCTTGTCAAACACTGAAGCAAGTTGACTAGGGAGGTTTTTGCATACTTGAAGATACTCACAACTGGACAAGTTGCTGAACAACCCACTGTAACTTTCCAGCTGGCAATGCTTTGTATGTAGTGGTAGACCAGATGAGCTCCATGAGGTGCTATACAATCAAAAATGTTCCAAGGTTGTTTACACTGGAAAGGTACCAAATAAGACTTGTCTTATTTCACTTATAGACAGATACGATGGTTTAATTGATTACCATGGGACCCTCTAATTGTTATATGAGAAAGCACGTGTTACTAGTGTAATCATTATAACAATTAGTGATGAAAAAAGGTTACATTTAGGTGATTCATGAACCATGGATCCTGAGGTAAAGACTATATCCTTTTATGCTCATATCATTCATCTCTCTGGTCTACTGAGACCTCTTGAATCAACTCCTTATTCAAGTGTAAGAGCTGTTTGTACACCCAAGTGAACGATTCAGAACGACATCCTATCTTGTAATGATATTTCTGTGATTAAAGATTCTGTCATAGCACTTCATAAATGGTTCCTATAGTCCATTATCATAGAATCATAGAGCAGCCATGTTGGAAAGGACTAGAAGGATCATCTGGTCCAAGTATCCATGGGAAAGGGAACCTGTATGATATTATCCACCACCCTGTCTAATCACATCTTGAAAACCTCCAGTGATGGGGACTCTACCATGTTCATGTGGAGATTGTTCCAGTGAATGATTTTCTCACTGTGAAAACTTTATTCCTATTTTGAGGTGAAACGTCTCCCAGTACAACTTGTACCTGTTGTACCATGTCTTCTCTATGTTGCTCCCTGTGAAGACAATCACACCTGAGCTTTATCTTCTCCAGAGACAAAAGACATAACTTCTTTAGTCTTTCCTCAGAAGGCAGGCTTTCCAGCCCATTGATTATCTTTGTGGCCCTCCTTTGGACCCTGTCCAGTTGGTCCATGTCTTTCTTGAATCATGGGTACCAGAACTGGACACTGTACTCCAGGAGCAGCCTGACAAGCAGTGAGTAGGATGGGATGATGATGTCTTTATCTTTGCTAGCTTCTGAGGATGCAGCCCAGGATGCAAAATGCTTTTGTTTCTGAATCAATGCACTGCTGACTCATGTTCATCATGTTATCCACCAGGACCTTCATGTCCCTTTCATGAGGCTTCTCCCCAGCCACACAGATCCCAGACTGTACTGGGCTCTTTAGTTGTGGTATGATATAATTATTGGACTGGGCATGAAAGTCCAGTTCCTCCTGTTTGTTGGCTTTAATGTGTATATAAAGGACTTCTACTAAACCTTTTATAATGGAAGGACTGCTGCCTTCCTGTGCACAGGGGACTTGACAACTCCTCACACTCTGCCCCAAGATTATAAATCAAGTCAAAATGTGGCTATATCAAGTGTCTTGACTGTCAAAAACATGTGTTGCATAAACTTAGGCTTAGAAATTGCCTCTCTGGCTCTAGAGTTCTATCTCCTACTAGAGGCCAATGATTTATTTATTTACATATGGGATGTCTAGTTTGAATTTCCATGCCTTCCATTTCTAGACTTTGGATCTCATTTATCTTCAGTTAAAATTTTCCCTCTCATAGAATTCTGTTATTGTTGGAGACTTTAGTTATATTGATCTCAGGATCACAGAAAGTGGAGGTTGGAATGGGACCTCTGGACATCATCTAGTTCAATGTTCCTGCTCAGAGCAGGGTCACTTAGAGCAGGCTGTTTAAGGCTGAGTCCAGTTGGGTCTTGAATGTCTCCAAAGATGGAGACTCCACAACCTCTCTGGGTAAGCTGTATTAGTGTTTGATCACTCTCATAACAGAAAATATTTCTCAAGTTTAGATAGAATTCCTTGTATTTCAACTTGTGCCCTTTGCCTTGCATCCTTTCCCTGGATACCACTGAGAAGATCTTGGTTCCATCATCTTTACACACTCCCATCAGATATTTTTCCCTCTCCAGGCTGAACAGGTGCAGCTCTTAGCCTTTCTTCTTCTCTTAGTCAATCAGTAGCTCTTCTCTGGACTTGATCCAATATGTTCATTTATCTTTCACTGCGAAACCTAGAACTGGACACAGCACTCCAGTTAATGCTGAGTAGAGGGGAAGAATCACCCCCCTTGACCTTCTAACAATGCTTTGTCTTCTGCAGCCCAGGATGGAATTGGCCACTTTTACCACAAGGGTACATTGATGGCTCATATTCAACTTGTTTTCTGTCAGGACTTCCAGGTCTTGCTCTTCAAAGATGTTTTCCAGCCAGCTGGTGTCCAGTATGTACTAATGTATGGGGCTACTCTTCCTCAGGTGAATGGCTTGGAGTTTCCCTTTACTTAACTTCACAAGTTTCCTGTTGGTCCGTTTGTTCATCCTACTGAAGTTCCTCTCAATGCTTACTCTAAAAATAAGATCTCAGAAAGACATGCAAATACTAGATAGTTTAGTAAAAGACCCACCCCCAAGCCCCCCACCTCAAATATGTCTTCTTTTTATTCATGGATGGTAATTTTCTTTACATTTTGGATATTAACTTCTTTGATGTCCTTGAAGCTAGTCAGCACATGGAAAAAAATGGACACTTCTAGGATGTGAATTATTTCATCCTATATTACTTATCTAAACCACATTATATCCACAAAAGCCTACAAATGTCTGGTTTACTTCATGTTCTCTAAAAAAGCCTAGAGCAACTAACTCATATGTGGACTTCTATACTGAAGATATCCGAAGGTTTATAAAATGAATCACATTCACTGAGGACGTAAAGTGGTCATGCACACAGAAAACACGATTACCTAAAACTCACTTCTCTAGTAAATTGTGTAAATATGTCCGTATGACTGGTATTGTTAAAATAAGTACAATTCCTTACCTTTCTTAAAATTTTCATGTCAAGTCCATCTTATCAGTTATAAGTTACTAATTTCAATTTTTTCAGATATGTAGAGCCCCTCTTGGTCTCCTGACATTCACCTTTGACCCACTCTTCAGATTCTGACTGTGACTTCCCCAGCCCCTGGTGATGACTTTCACCTTTTAGTTGGTAAATTTTCAGCATCTTTAGTTTTGTTATGAGAAAGGGATAAGTAAATATTTGCAGAGTTATGTCTGAATCTTATTTGCTTTGACACTGACAAAGTATTTCAGTGCAGTAAGCTAGCTCTACTCTGTGGATGTTGTCTTATAAACAGGTCAAAACCATTTTATTTTGTTTGTATTATCTTTATTTATTATCCCTGCTTATCTGTACCTCTCTTTTTTTCTTTTCTGGTATCTAGCTATACACTCTCTAGGAGGAAAAGCATCTGTTTGTTCTCCTTTGTACAGCATCTTCTCAAGTGGTTTCTTAGCACATAACAGGGTCCTAGAGTCTATTGCAGTAAAGAACAAAAAGCAGTAATAAACTATGTAACTATACTTCAGATTCCTCTCACTTTCTTTAGACAACCAGAAGGTGCATTTGTAGCACAAAATAGGGGTCTGAAATCTTTCAGTAGACAAAAGATTAAGAGATGCCTTTCTCTTTTCCTATCTTAGACAGATATCTTAAGTAAATTAGCTTCTGAAATTATCATCCTGTTCTTGTTGACTATAAAGAAAAACTCACGTAGTCTAGATGCCACAAAAAACTCTGAAACACCACTCCAACAAATTATTCTTGTACATGGGAGGCAGTCTCCAAATACCTAGATGTTCCTGATTTTGTTCTACTTCCTGATTGTAGAAAGAGTTAGAAGAGAATTAGATGTAGAAAGACTAGGCTTTCTCCAGGGGAGGAAAAAATATTGGCTATCATAGATTAGCATTAATCTCAGCTAAATTTATCAAGCTAACAATTCATTTTTGGTCATTAAAGGGACAAGTAACCTTCAGGTTCATCCTCCTTAGAGACCAAGCTTAGGTGACAACCCTGTTCACTGAACAGCTTAATTAGAGATGTCAAAATATTTGAGAGAGAAATTTCACCTTCTCAACCATACAATCACTTCTGTTCATCAGTCTTCCATTATAATTGGGTGGAGCTGTCTCATCTGCCCACTACAAACTGAAAGACCAAATGCTTGTCTGGAGTTTCATGACTGTTACGCAAGTGGAACAGTCGATATATGTGTTGCCTTTTAAAGACTAAAGATGCCTTTTGGCAGCTTTTCAGCTGATATTTTAGACATAATCAACCACATTCTTTTCTCATGCTCCATATGATGAAAATATTCTCAATTATTCAAGCATATAATTTTTTTATTACCCTGAACAAAAGTGTGCTCTTTTTCTGTGTATCATCTGCATTTATCTCAGGGAGGTAATTCCTTTTTGAACAGTGTAGCCTTAGATCATATGCTTGATAAATATTTTGAGTCCATTATTGAGATTCCAAACTATATTAATAATTCTGAAAGAAACTTGATGCCTCAGCTTTTATTTCTACCTCACTTTTGTGTTTCCCAATGCCTCAGTTTTATCAGAAAACTGATTGAAATATTGTGTCATTAAGCACAACCTTTGGAAAACAGCAGCCTGAAGGCTCCACTATTTCTAGGATACTGTTTGCAAAGTCAGTCACTGAGGCACAGTGCTTCTATCCTAAAGATGATGCTGGTTCTTTCAAGAGTCAATGGGTCTTTCTACCCTCTTCATCATCCTTTACTTCTGCACAGAGGACAAAGCCTAGGTTCTTCTGTAGTACCTTCTGGGAGTACTAAAGCCAGAAACTCTAAGCAAGTGAGACATAGAAATACAAGCAACTCCTTTATCTGGTAACTTCCAGACTTCTTCCATAGCAAATGCATTTAGCATCAGTGCATTTATTTAGAAGTGTTTCCAGAATCTACACTATTAGATAATCTTGCAGAAAAAATGCAACTGAAAGTAAAATTAAATTTCCATAGTTTATCTGAAATAAGTGCTTTCATGTTTAGTGTGAGATATTGCTTGTCACTATTTTAGCAGTGTATCAGGACTGCATAACTATAGCCTTGTGCCTTACCCCGCTTTTCTATAAGGTCTCGTTTAGATTTTCAGTACAGTTAACTCTTGGCATATCTGCTGTTAAACAATTCTGATTTTAAAATGTCAAGAAGAACATGTTAGATGCCAGGGAATGCAACATCTGTGGTAACCATTTTGGGCCTGGAAAAGATGATAGAAAAGGAACATTCTGTGCATTTTTGTAAATGTCTGATATATATTTTTTACCCTTTGTTGAACATTGATTGTTTAAGGTAAGAGTATGTCCATGGGTATGTTTCAGAATTCAGTATCTTCACCGAATGCTGCACTGGACTAGTGGAGTTCTCATTTCTCTTCTTCCCAAAAGTGTTTCTCAGGTACAGCCATTTTTCAGGTATACCCTTTAGCTTAATCAAATCCTGAGGTGGTCTAAACCAAGTCTTACAAAAATCACAAAGTCTTGTGTTTAAGACTAGTAATGTACTTTATTAAGAAAGTAGACTTGGAATTAAAAATTAATTCCACCAAGGAATCTGAGTGGAAGAAAATTTTGTTGCAAAACTATATTTCTGGTTTTCTCTATCCCTGTATGTGTTTCTCCATGACTTGGAATAGACAAGAAAATGCACTGGACATGGAGAGCTGTGTTCACAGTGCAAATATATTTGTCTTCAGCACCTGTGGTTCCCCAAGCATTGCACATGAGAATTAATCTTCAGGTCTTTTGGATTGACTCAGGACAACCTGGTTGGAAATTCAGTCATTGTTTCACTGGCTGTGGTGGTATATATGTTATCACAGGAAAGGTCCTGACAACTAGTGTCACATGACTTATGGCCAAAGCCAGGATGCCCTCTCAAACCTGAATCTCAATATCTTAATTGCTCTTTATTATTTCCTTCATTAATGTGTAGGAGAAAGAGAGGGTTCCAGGAGTTGGAAGTGATCTGTGGAACTTCTGAACATCTCTGTGAACACACATAAGCTTTTGTTAATGGCAGTGCAAAATTAAACCTTGTGACCTTTCATAGGAAGTGAAAAGCCCAAAATCTTTTGAACTGTCTCCCACAAAAAGGCCTTGACTTAACATTATGAATAGGAAATGTTCAGCAAAAATTTGCCACAGTCAGAGACCTTAAGTATTTCTATCAATAATACTTTCAGTTTTATTGAGAAACTACAAAATCTTTGTGAGTCATTTCTTTTCCTTCTATGGGTTAAAAACATATCCTGCTGTCAAGTAACTAGACGTGATTCCAAATGTCTTCTGAATAAATTCTTTCTTCACAGGCACACTAAATCCTATGCATATAAAGGTAATAAAAGCTGAACCTTTTCTTTTTCCGGTGTTCTGTTAATAGACATACGCAATACAGGAAACTTTATCTATCAACCTACGCATCTAGTGAACTGTGGTGCCAAAACTAATTCAAGTCATCAGAAAGTAAAAAAGGAAGAGCAGGAGGCAGCAGAGAAGTGAATAGCTCAGTACTGTCAGGAGGTAATTGTGCTTGTTGTATCTCTGACAAGAACTCCTGAGAATTCTAAAATTTTCAGTGGTAAAGATATTTATGGACATATTTGTTAAATATCAATTAATGTATCCACCCAAGTTATCTCTGAAGAGGGGAAATAATATTAATTTAAGGATGTGACAGGAGGAAACAAGAGGAAACTAGTTGCTTGTCAAATGCAGAATTTTTGTGGCTCAATCAGAAATGTGACTCAATTTCTGTACACAAAGCCAGCCTTTCCTTTCTTTTAAAATGACATGAAATACCATAGTTTGGGCAGTTGAATATAGCCCACTGTCCAATTCAGTCACATGCCTTCGATGTTGAATAGTTATCTCAACATCAGTGCCTGGCACTATTTTGAGATGCTGTAAGATATTCTGCCTTAATATTAACTACAGTCTTTTCTCAGTCTTAGAAAATAATGAGCCACCCTCTATGAGTGCCCAGACTCAGAAAGAGCCTGTGGCAGGATTCAAATTCACAGACTTAGTTATAGGTGGCTACACTTGACCTGCATGTCCTGACTCGTTTTAATCACTAGCAGTAAGATTCAGTTGTCTAGAGAGAGATATTAGGAATACCTTTGAATATTAGAGATGTTCATGTGGGCCATGTTGTTTGTTCAGATTTATAGATTACAGTAAAAGAATCATGCAGCTTAGTGGATCTAAAATATGTCTCTCAGAGTCACAAGAAAATCAAGTTGGTTTTTATGTCATTTTTGTAGCTATATTTGGTCAGGTCTTGAACAAACAGGGGCTTTCCAAGGCATAATCTAAGACTGGATCCAGCTGAGATGCTTCCTTTGATGTCCTGGAATACTGCATTATGTTTGCAGGCAGGATTCGGTTGGTGCTGTAGAAGACGACAACATCTTTTTGTTACGGTACAAGACTCAAAGAGGATATTAGACCCAGAGCCCCACATGTTGTATAAACACTGTCACTTCACTTCAACATCCCTTAAACTAATGTGGTAAGGACACAGCATTGTAACAGCATCACCCTAACCACGATAGATTTATGAAAATACATTGCTAGATGTCCATTAAGTACCCAAATGAAGGTGGGTTGCAACGGGGTGATTTATAGTTCATACTCTATGAGTCAGTGTGGGCCATTCATCCATTCACAGGTTTCTCATCACGTCTTTTTGCCTTATGTTTGTCTTGGCAGTGGCATTAATGGAAATAACTTACAAAGTGGAGATTTCCTCCAGTAAGTACTGCCACAGATGAGTTCTGGGTATAGAATGAAGATGTTACTAACCCTGCAGTTAGAGTTTAGATTGTACATGTTTGATTTTAACAAAACCATTAAATATGTCTTCTTTGTTTGCACGATCTCAGACTTACACAGAAGCACTTTCTTCCTTTTTTTTCTTTTGTGTGTGTGTGTGTGTTTTGTTTTTGTTTTCATTCTCGGACCTGAGCAGTAGCCAGTGATGGCTGTTCCTCTCTCTATGTGTGTGTGTGTATCTGTGTTCATGAGCCCAATGCCATATTTGAAGTCTTTCACCTCATGCTTGTCTGACAGCTGACCAAGTACTGAAAGTGTCTGTCACAGACAGATTTTCACTGCAGTTCACAGCTAACATAACAGAGGGAGAGGGGAGGGGAAAGACAGTTCATGAAATGTATGAGGAAACGTGTTGGGAAGATGCAGGGATCTCTGCACAGACAGAGTGTCTTTTGTCTCTCGGGCAGAATGACTCCCTGGCGCAAAGCCCACAGTGAAGCAAATAACAGAGCAGGTTCATTATGCTCTAATGTTGCTTCATGACAGTACATCTGGGAATTAAAGTACAGACAAAGGTGGGCTCTCTTTCTATTATTATTCTGTAATCTTAAGAAGTTGCCATTGTCTCACCATTCAATAGCTTCTTTGTATTCAGTAGATCTGTACACGAAGCCCAGAATTACCTTACTCAAATTAAGTTACAGTTGCATTCCAAATGCTTCTTCATATTGGTTTTCACTTCATTTCTAAAAGAACAAGGGCCTGTTATTGATCAGAGATATACAAAACAGATGGTATTTTTCTTTTTTATATCAGAGAATAACATAACCATATTTAGGCATGAATGGTGAGATTATTTTTTAACAAAGTTTTCATATGTTAAAAGCTGATGTCTGGTCTAAACTAATCATATAAAAGTCTTGTAGTGACTAGACTGAAAAAGACACCAATGGAGCATGTTAACCCACTTGAACAACTAAAGACAAGATACACTGCATTCTGAAAATGCTTGCACTGCTCCACTGATTACAGAGATCTTTGATATAGATGTCTCTCTTACAGAGCCCTAAAGTAAAGGATATTAATTTTTTCAGAATACTCAGAAAATCTGACTTTTGAATGAAGATCTTGATATTTATTTCTACTTTTTTTTTTTTCTTTTCTGTGGTGTTTTGTTTTGTTGTTTTTTTTAGTTTGTTTGTTTGGTTTGTTTTGGTAAAGCCAGATATAATTTCACTTTCTTTCAAAGAAAATTCTGGATAAATAAAATAAATAAAATAAAGTATCTGTAAGCAAATTAAAATCCATGCCAAACCTCTTGTCAAATATTTACACCAACTATTCTTCTAGTTATTTACAGGTGACATTTCACACTCAGCATTTTGATAATCACTGCTTTAACCCATCTCCATGAACTGCCAGGACTGAGAAATGTCTTATTTTCTTCTGAGGTTCCTGACACTTTCTTCTATGCTTTGATTATTACACATCCTCATGTCATTCATCCGCAACATAATAGTGGCATATTTCAGGAAGCAATGGCTCTGCTCAGAACTAGTTTATTGTTTCTGTAAGATAAAACCCCCTGAGCTTTGATATGTCAAGGGGAACTCATATGGTGCTATACCTCTTCCAGGTGAGTAATTTCTTACATACCCAGCCAAATCTCAGGAATTGCCATTGATTCTGCATTGATTCCCTCAGCACCTGGGATCCTTGCAAGTATACAGATTTCTGATAAAGGATCCTACTGACACCCCAAATGAAGCCTGGAGAGCAGGATCTGGGAAAGCACCAATAATTTAGTTGGTAGGCTTCTGAGCTATATGCTTACTTCATTCGCAGTGTTTTTCTCTTCTCAGATAGTCTGGGTTTAGAAGAGTAGAGTGTGAAAGTGCATAAAATGAACAGTAATATTCATTTTTTTCAGTTTGCACAGTAAACCCAAAAGAAAGACACAGAAAACAAAACCAGTAAACACACAAATATGTTGCCAAATAAATCGTGTTGTCACACATTTCCTTTGTAAGAAAGGCAAGGTAAAAATAATTTTTTAAGAGGAAATGCTGGAGTTAAGGCCTTATCTCTGTATACTCTAAGGCTTTATCTATTTTATGTGTATATATTTATTTACATATAGGTTTACATATGTACACTTAAATAGACTCTCTAACCTTGTCCCCCTCTCTGTACATACATAAAGAAATAGGTATGTGTGTGTACGTACACATATACAAATACAAGTGTAGCAAATAAGTCCATGAAAGGAAATATTCTTTAGCTCTGAGACAAGGTTGTGACTCTCTCTGCCTTCAGACTGGATCCATTTGCTGAACCATCAGCAAGTTTGCAGATGACACCAAGCTGACTGGTGTGGTCAATATACCAGAGGGATTGGATGTCATACAGTGGGACTTGGACAAGCTGGAGAAGTGTGCCAAGGTGAACCTCATGAGGTTCAACAAGACTGAGTGCACCTGGGTAACAATAATCCTTGTTATCAATACAGGCGGAGGGAAGAGGTGATAGAAAGCAGCCCTGCAGAAGAGGACATGCAGGTTCTGGTGGACAAGAAGCTGGACATAAGCTAACATTGCACACTTGCAGCCCAAAAAGCCAATCACATCCTGGGCTGCATCAAAAGAAGTGGGGCCAGCAGATCGAGAGAGGGGATTCTGCCACTCTGCTCTGGTAAGACTACACCTGGAGTACTATGTCCATCTTGGGAGCCGTCAACACAGGAAGGACATGGACCTGATGGAACAGGTCATGTAAATGATCAGAGGGCTGGAGCTCCTCTCCTACAAGGACAGTCTGAGGTGTTGGGGTTATTCAGCCTGGAGAAGAGAAGGCTCTGGGGAGACCTTATAGTGACCTTCCAGTACCTGAAGGGCACCTACAAGAAAGGTGGAGAGGGACTGTTTACAAGGGCCTGTAGTGATAGGATGAGAGGCAATGGTTTTAAACTAAAGAATGGTAGATTTAGAATGGTCATTAGGAAGAAGTTCTTTACTGTGAGGGTGGTGGGACACTGGAACCGGTTGCCTAGGGAGTCATTGGAAGCCCCATCGCTGAAGACATTGAAGGTCACGTCTGATGGGTCTTTGAGCAACCTGATATAGTTGAGGATTCTTACTACAGGAGGGTTGGACTAGAAGACCTTTAATGGTCCCTTCCTACCCAAGGCATTCTATGATTCTCTGTATGAATGCATTAAAATTGCCCATTTGGGATGCTCTCTGACCCATGCTGATGGTTGAACCATGCTTGGACATTATTTTGGTAAAAGTCAGACAGTTATTCTTCTACATGTTACAGCCCTGAGTGTATCAACGGAGTCCCCAGAGGTGTTAACTGTGACTTTGTTGACTTGATCTCCACTGGCTGCAGTGACAACCTAGGTACCTTATGTGAATGCAGACACCTCTATATACATGCACAGAGGTAGGTAAGCTGAATTCCATCTTCATGGTGTCAAGGGAAGTTTGAAAATTAAAACTCACAGGTGATTTATTTGCTCGGAGAGACATGTAAAGAGTTTTCTAAATTACTCTTTTTTTCTTGCTTTTTTTTTTTTTTTAATAGAAGCTTTAATGTGCCATATGAATTTCGTCTAACAATAGAACAATATTACAGGATGATAAGGTCCCAAAATGTAAGAAGTAGATCCTTCCACAGCCCCAAACTAATGCAGTACATTAAAAGTCACTGCTCTTTCACTCTTACTGGTGCTCATCCTGCACCAATAAAGTCTGTTGTTCATTTTAGTATGCATAGAATAACAGCCATCTCTTACTCTATTATAAATCAATGTGAATTTGGGGCTGTATGCTGACTTCATGCTAAAGGTACCTAACCTGGACACTGTAAATTCGATGGTTTATAGACTAAACAGTATTTAGATAACTTAAATAATTTCTGGTTATTCACTGTTTATTCTTAGTATGGGTGTTGTTGGCTTGGTTCACACATTACGAGCAAGATATTTGCAAATTGCAGCAAGTCCAGCAGAAGGCCTGGAAGATGACAAGTGGAGATTCTGAGGGAGATGAATTTGTTCAGCTTGGAGAAGAAAAGGCCACCAAGGAATATGCAATTTATATTTCAGCAGGGGCTGTAGAGAAGACAGATATAGGTTCTCCTCAGAGACAAACACAAAAGAAAAATGCACAAGGGAATTGGTATGGATTGTAAATCAAGGTGGAAGAGATGCAGCCAAGAGAATACTCCATTTCATGGTTCTTTTATTGTAAGAAGCTTATGAGAAAGGAAAATAAGAACTTTATTAGCATTAATGTTGAGGAAGACAGCAGTTTCCCATACTGATAAGAATAGAAATGTTCAGAAATGGCAGAAATATATCAGTCATGTGTACCCAGGAAACCAGACCACTATGACAATCACAGAGATCCTAGGGATTCATATGGATGATTTGGGTCCTTCTGCCTTTTTCTCTTCCTTGCACTTTCCCCTGACTGTCTTGAGAAGGGGTGGATTCTCTTGCAGTTTAGCAGTCTAGAGATGCTCATGGAGGGTAACAGATACTGCTTATTCTGCTCTCTCTCTCGCTCTCTTTTTTTTTTTTTTTTCTAAACTATATCTCCATGAATAACTTCTGTCTTTCTCCTCATCACTCTCTCCTCCTCATTTTTTTGACTTGCTTGCTGCCAGCCTTAACC
>JANIJG010004045.1:55169-75117 GCA_024611175.1 Megaceryle torquata | reverse complement strand
ATTTTATTTATTCTATTTTACTATTTTATTTTTATTTTATATTCTGTTAGTATTATTAGGTCTTGCAATGGAGAGAAGCATCATTATTCAAGATTAGGCTATTCAATTCATAGATAGATAACATTCATGAGCTATATGAGATATTACTTAGGCCTTGTTTTGAACACTTGCATGGAAACTCTGAAATGTTAGCTGTGATTTATTCTAAGCTCTTAACACTGGTAAAAATAGGGATTTTGTTAGACTTGTAGAAGCACAGGAGTTGCTTATTTTCTGTTGGTTACAGTGGTTTGATAGTACAACTCCCAGTTTCCATGCACAGCCAGGGGGAACAAGTACAGGAATGGAAATGTGTGCAGTGTATGGCAGACTGCCCAGTAATTAAATATGATTCATTTTCAAATGCATCATCCTAATTCGAATAGTTGTTTCCCTTGGAATTTGGTTGGGAACTGGGTGTGTTGGACTGGACCTAGAATACAAAATAATGCTTTCTACTTAACATGTTCTATGTGGGCAAGTCTTAAGTTTGCACAGGGCTCCAATAAAGGCAGTCATGTTCAGTATGGCCACAACTGCAGAGAGTAAAGGGGACATAGTTGAATCAATTTGATACTTACCAATTTCAGTAGGCAAAAGGCCAAATTCTGGAGGAGCTAAAGGGACACAAGATTTAATGGTGATACCCTAAGTAAAATTGTCACTCACTGAGCTGGGGAAGATGCATACATTTTTTGGGTATTGTCCAACACTGAATTAAAGTAATTTTACACAGTGCATTGAACAGTCATCAGATTACTTTTGGCTGCTTTCAGCTTGATCTAGATTTAACTGTCAATTTACAGATGGAAGGTTTAGATCCTTGCAAATGAATTCTGATATCATTTCTGTGTGGTAGTGAATTTTCAAATAACTTCAGTGAAACTCTCCACATTCAAGTCATCATGTTATTTCACAGAGTTAAAATAGCAGCATCTAGATAGAAAGTAATAGCAAACTTATCTCACTTTCCTTCATCATACAATTACATGTCCTGTGGATGATACCAGAGATCATGAAATTAAATATGGAATGAGTCTTAAAGTAGCTTTAGAGGAATGTCCCTTTTAGTCTTTCATGTTTCCTTTCCAGTGTCTAATGAATTCTGTATTTTTTTCCACTCTCACCATGCATGCCCTCTATGTGGTTGTTAGTAAGCTGTTTAACCTACTGTCCTGGTTTGAGTGAGAACAGAACTAATTCTGTTCAGTGATTTTACTTTTCAGCTCAGATCTTCTAAGTATCTGCCCTATCTGAAGTTAGCAGCCTGTTTTCACAGGCAGTGTCTGCTTCTAGCAGTGATAACACCCCATCTTTAATGTTAGGACTGGGTATTGGTGTGCAGACCAAGGCCACTGCTGGATCTTGTGTAACACATTGGGGGGTGAAGGAAAGTGAAAGGCTGCACCTGCAGGGAGGAGTGGACAGGAGAGGTGACCCTGAACTGATCAGTGAGTTATTCCAGCCAATATACATAATTTTTGGTGTAAAGTTTAGGGATCAGGAGTGTCCTGCCCCTCTCTTTGCCCTCTTGGCCTGCTTTGACAGCTTTGCTCAGCTTGGCTCAGGTCCTATTCTGGTTTCTTCCTCGGAGCATCTGGGGAGGACTCTGCCCATTCTGCTTTTGATCTTGAGCTGTGTGTTCCTGAAACCAGCACCAGAATCCAGCTCCTGAACACAGCTCTGGTCCGCTTGTGGGCCCTGTCTAGGACTCTCACAGTCCCTGCTCCACAGTATCAGTGGTGACAGTGAAGTAATTGCCATCAGGATGGGTTGGGTTTGATACTGGTTTTGTATATGTTTGTATATATTCCATTTTTATTATTATTATTTTCATTAAAGCTGTTCTAGTTTCCTTTTCTAATTGATAAGTCTCTCTCTCCCTTATTCCATTTCTCTTCCCCTTTGGGGAGGCAGGAAGGGTTAACACAGACCATCTGTTATAGGTCTAAGGGGCTGCCCTGTCCCTAAACCGTGACATCTACCCATAGCTATATCTCAGATTTTGCTCATCATATATCATGTTTACACATTTACAGAGCTCCCTAGCTAAGGTACTTTATATGTGGTAAAAGAAGAGCTTTGCTCATAAAGCCATGTTACCTCGGTCAGGTCATAGGCTAAGCTGAGAAAAATCACTTGCTTGCTGGCATAGCTGTATCCATTATAGAGATTTTACCAACTTCTATCAGCCAGGCAGTGTGATTTTATATCTATAAACCTCTTCCCCAAAACAGCTACATTGGCAGAACACTGTAGTCTTACCTAAGGAGTGCATCTGTTCTGCCAGGATGCAGTTGATTCAGATAGCTTGTGACCTATAGCTGATACCTCCTTTTATTTATTCCTCCTTTTTACTTTATTCCTATAGTATGGGATCTGAGGAGCTTATGTTCTTTCCCTGTGTTAATTTCTTGCTCACTTGGAGAGCCTCTGGAACAAAAATTTACCTAATTCTTACTCAGCAATAATGATGATACTGAAAGAAAATAAAACCCCACCACAACAGAACCTGAGCCTTTATCCTTGGTTGTGCATGTGACAGAGTTTGAAATTCTTTTTAGGGACAAGGATCACTTTTTAATATATCTGTGTTTTAATTTCCCTTAGGATGTCTCAGTCTAATCTAGGTATTTTCATCCTGGCATGTTATCAGAACTAGATTTTCTACTACTGTGGGGTGTTGTGGTTTGTCTGAAAACCTGCCACTTTCTGCAGCAACAACACTGTCTCAAGACAAAGCAGTTGTAATTTGAGGATGCTGACTTTAAACTAATTAGTCTTCCAGTCCCATGGACTGATACCTCACCTTCTCAGGCTGAAGCTGTCATCTGTAGGGCCAGGTTTGACCAACATCATCACATCAGTCAGTCAGTCCTCTTTTAATGGTTGTCAACAAGGGGAAAAATGACAGACAAAAGGCAATTAAAGTAAAAAACTGTTTTTTGAAAAACGACCTTTCTACCCTATGCTTCTGTGAATGTGAAAAGTCTAGTCTGTTAGGTTTAAGTGGAAAGATGTTCTCTTGGAGTCAGCACAACCTTAATAGGAGACAGAATTGAATGTACTGTGTTTTATGTAAGAAGCAAGTTGGTCAGCAATCTGTTAGAAATGAGGGGGACAGAGGAAGAAGAGTTAAACAAATTTAGGTAAAGTCATAGGTGATTAAAAGATATCCACCTAAAGTATTTTTCTAGTCCTATCGTGTCAGTCACTAAAGTAAGGCATATGCTTATGAAGAGCAAGGACTAGAGGGGGGATGACTGTGCTATGTGACACCACATGATATAACAACACACCAGAGAGTTTCTCTAACAGTAGGCCTGTCACTCTTCAGTAGCTCAAATTAATGAAGGAAACTTCAAAATTCCTGCAAGACCAAGGAAGGGGGCTTTGCTAGTGGCACTGCAGCAGGAAGAGGCCTTACTGTCTCCCAGTGATTGATTTTGAGTAGAGTTCTGCCATGTGTGCACTTATCTCAGCCCATATCACAGCAAGGACACCATTATTTACTTGTGTAGAACACCTACCAGGGAGGGCTAGTGGCTTGTAAATCTGGGAGTTTTCCTGCAAGGCTGTTTCATCCCTGAGTGATAGCAAGAGAACTGACTGCAGCACCACTCACTTAAGAAGAGTGATAAACCCTCTGACAGACCCTTATCACTAAAAGCATGGTTTGCAGGAAGCAAGGGAACTCAGAGAAAGAAAAAGGAATAAGACACTGAAAATTAATGAAAAAATGTCCTGAGTATTTGTGTTGGATATCCTATTTCTGTTAGGCAAGTTTAGCTGTGTTTGCAATTCTACTGCAGTCTTCACAGTACTCTGAATACAGTAGCAGAGCTAAACCTTGTCCCCTTTGAATGACATAGTTCAGCTGAGTGCTTGTAAGGTGAACAGTTCATTGTAGCTCTAATACAACATTCTGATGCTTTTGAGGCAAAGATCAATAATTAATGTTCCACTAGAGACCTTAATGGCACAGTTACCATCTCACATTGTTCTGTTTTATAATGACATCTCTCATAACACTAATAACTTATAAAAGCATAATAGTGGTAATGCTTGAAAAAAGCAAGTTAAAAAAAAAGCTCAGTCTCATCCCTTGCAACCCCTGCTCCCTCCCTCTCCCCAACAGTACATGTTTTTATCTCTGATGGGGATCCTAAGGCAAAATAAGCATTATGGTTGTTCTTATAGAACAGTAGGTAAAATAGTCCACAGGGAAAGAAAAAGTGAGGTGCATATCATGCCATGTAAAGATAGTGCATTCTCACATAAAGAACATGAACAGTGTGTTTTTATGTTGTTAAGTTTGTTTGCATCATGAAGCCCTAACAGACTTAAGAACTCAAAGAACAGGCAGGATCTCAAAGAGTTTAGGCATTGAACATTCAGACAGTAAGAAACCAGCAAACTCTTCTGGCACTCTTTATTCTTTTTAGAAATCATTTATTTGTTGCTGTTCACACACAACACACACACATACCCCACCCCCCAACTTGATTCCTCGACAACAAATTTCCATTGTATCAAATGTAGGATAGTACAGACAATTGACTGTTAAAATTTTACCTTTACACTGAAACTCCAGTCAAGTATCAGTAAGAGACTTACAGGGCTTGGTATTCACAAATGCTGACTTTAGCCCAGGGAACCAAGTATATTTAGACTTTCTCTGTAGTTGGTGATGAGGGACACCCTGCTGCAGGGAACAGTTTTGAGTATGTAGATAAAGGCTACTGCTCTGAATCATTTCAAAACAGGTCCTCTAATTTGTATTTTTTCATCCATCCAGCACGGAAGCTTTTTTTTTTCCTCCCTAAGTATGCAAAAGAAATTTTTTAAGCCTCATCCTAACAGCATGTTCTGAGGAGAAACAATTTCACTGGAATTTTGGACCATCCCTACACATTCAGTAGGAATGTCTGAGCTGAATGATCAGAGAGCAATTTCCATCTCTCAGGTATTGATATGCTTCAGCCTTCCTTATTATCTCTGTATCTTAGGAAAGGAAAAGGGTGTGTGTATACAGGAATGCATCTGCAGTGTACTCTGCCTGGCATGAGGGGGTAAAGACTGAAAAAATATTCTAATTATTTCTTAGTTTGGACACAGTCAATATATCTGTGTCTGTTCCCAGACAGGCTTCCTGTGTCCTCTGCTCCCGCTCCCCCCCATTCTCTCTTGTGCATCCAGTACCAATAGGAATGATTTTGCCTTTGGTGAAAAATGAAAAACATGTTTCTTATGCCACTGTACTTCAGCAAGGAATGATTTCACTTGTGTACAATTAAACCAAAGTAACTAATGAAACTATTCTTCATTGGCTAATCCTGTCAGATGTAATGTATTATATAAACCACTTCTGATGTGTTTAACACATTATTTCATTGCAATAAATATTTTAGTGAAAACTGTCCCAAGTTAGTTACATTCAGTGTGTTCCTGAAAAGAGGAAAATAAGTAAGGTAAATTTTAATTCAGCTATTTATGATTAAGTAATGCATGAAAAGGGTCACCTGGTTAATAGTGTATTCCAGAAATCAAAGAAAATGCATGGATAATAACTGTGTAAGCTGTGAAGCTGAATAAAGTTCTTCCTTTGAAAATCAGCTGGGAACAACTGACATTTTCATTAATACATTATTTATTATTTCTTCATATAAAGCCCCACAGTTTGCAGTGGACAGTGCTTTCCTGTACTACTGCCTTGGGAAAGAACTCGGTCTTAATTCCAGTAAACAGCTGAAGTAATGCACAAAAAGCAGGGTTGCTGACAGTTTGTGTGTAACATTGCTTTTGTATCTCCCTCCTGACTACAGTCTTTGATAAAGTTTTTGTCAGGTGACATCCATCAAAGAACTTTATTTGTTCTGATAATATAGATGGGAATTATGAAGCAGGAAGGACAATCACATCTGCTCAGTACTAACTTTATGTTGGCATGTTCTCACAGTAGATAGGGCCCTCTGTTATCCCCCTCCTATGATCTGGTCTGGGAGGAATAGGTTTCCAGACTCAGTACTTAAGTAGTAAGTCCCTGTTCTACCTCAGTGCCAGTTCAGAAGCCAGACTTTGTTTTTTTCTGAGAATGGGCTTTGTGTATCTTTTATGTTTAGTAACTAAAAGAGGATTCAGCAGTAATGGGCACATCTATGCTATTATGATAGAAGGAGTGGACAGAGGAGGTCAGAGGATATCTGCTATCTAATTTGTGGTCTTTTCCTGTCAGAGACTCTACAGGAATGTTGCATGAGTAAATTGAAAAAGCAAGTATTTTCCAGTGCAATCAAAAGATCATGAGCAGGTTTTCCTCTCTGACACATTTTGAAAAGCTCTAAGAAAAGAAAATGGCCTGGGACTAAGTCTAACTAAGCTAGGGCCCCTAAAATAGGTGCGTGACTTTCTTATGTAGCCAGTTCAGACTTCAAAGGGCAGCAAAGGCTATCCAGCTATCTGGCTAGAAGGTACTAACACAGGGAGCAAAGATAGCTTATGAGGGATTTTTTCAGCTAGCATCTAAAATATAAATACTGTTAAAGGATGTAAGAACAAATCCTTATTGGACACTAACTTTAGTGATAATGTAAAAGGAAAGAGCCTGCTTTTTCTCTGGATTACTGTGTTTGCAGTTTATCATCCATTGTTTAATCCTATGCCTTTCCTCTTAAGAAAGAAGTGGTCAAATAAATAATTTAAAATATAAATATGACTGTATAAGAAAGTGCTGAAATGAAAAAAAGAATGGTCAGTTCAGAAAAGTAATGTATTACAGCAAGTGCTGAATTATCTTCCCTTCTATTAATCAGTTTTCTGTTTCATTTTCTGCAACAGAAAATGAAATATGACTTCCTTTAACATTAGTAGTTGTGAGGCATCTCAGGATTGACATGTTAAGTCTTGTACCATTGTCTGGAAAACAGGTTTTTCTCTTGTTCCACTTGGTTTGATTTTTCTAATGGCTTCATTATTGACAGTGACAGCATACGTTAATTCACCTATTTACAGCCTTTTTGTACAAATTGAAATATGAGATGGTTAAGGGAAAGATGTTTTCATATAGCCTAGATTGCTTAATTGGAAAAGTGTTTGATATAAGTCCAGACTATCAATATTCTTCATGTTGCAACGAAGTGGTGAATTTTTTTCAAAAGATCATCCAGAAGATTGATGACATTTGTTCTAAGTTTTTGGTACTAACAGACAAGAAAATAGTAGATTATAATGGAACTACGAAGTTGTATTTGTTATCTTGTCAGTCAAGGACTTGTGCTGCAAATGCATTCAGCTCAGCAAACTCAAAAAATATGTTCTTAAATGAAGAAATTGAATGCCACTTTTTTCAACTTCTTTTGTTGAATTGCAATCCTAAATTGTGATACAGAACTATTGATAGAGAGGCTTAATTTCTTAGAGGACAGCTTGCATTCTGCTTGGGAAATATCTTGACATTAGAACTGATATTGGTGATGAGACATCCTCAGATAGAAATACTAATCTTTTTTTTTGCCATTAAATCTTAATCATGGGATCCAGTCTGTCCAAGATTTTGTAACAATTAAATAACTTGGCAAAACAAATGAAGTTATGCTTTGGCCTTTATTCAGTCAGATAGGCAATTTGTACCATTCAAGATACTTTAGGATATCTGAGTCAGATATAGAACTGGCATATTATAGTTGTATGGAAGACCAGAGTTCTTATGGACTATTAGCAGAGGACAACTAGTATACCAGGATACATTAGTAGAGGGAAGGATATGGAGTAGCAGTGGGTGAACAGCTGCATGCTGTTTAGTTGCCAGCAGAGTTTAAACCACGACACAGGCAAATGAACAAAGATCCTTATTTTTCATGCAAGTAATTCAGACAAATTAAAATGTAGAGACTATCAAGACACCTGAGCTTCTGAGGAAGAAAAAGGTTTCAAAGAAAATGCAAATAGTGACAGGTACTCAGTGACCTAAATTCAGAAAAGTAGTAACATAAAGACACATAGTTCATATAGATGTTTTATAGTGTGCAGTATTTGATATCTGAATAACATCAAGTATCTTGAATCTTTTTGGAGTCTCTAGTGATTGAATCAGATTAAAGTATTTTATTGATGGCTTACTTATATCTTTCATTTGATAGAAAAGCTGTTGAGGTATAAAATGGAATACCTCAGTGATTTAGGCAAAAAGAATGTCATCTTCCTCACGAAATGCTAAAATTATTTGGGAATGTTCTTAAACTACACAGCAAATGTTGTAAATATAATTTCAGTATTTTATTTCTGCAGGGAATGGATCTGAGTTACTAATGATTTAGATATTTTTCAGTAAGCAATTTATGTAAACAGGATTGGACTTCATGTTGATCTCTGGGGTACACCACCAGTTACTGGCCTTCAACAAGACTTTGTCTCACTGACCACCACCCTCTGGGCCTGAACATTTATCCAGTTTCCAGTTCACCTCACTGTCTTCTCATCCAGCATATACATCAACAGCTGGTCTATGAGAATCTTATGGGAGAGAGTCAAAGACCTTACTGAAGTCCAGCTGGACAATACCCACAACAAGGCCCATTGCTTTGTTGTAGAAGTTTATTAGATTGGTTAAGCATGACTTCCCCTTGTTGAAGCTATGCTGACTACTCCTGATGACTTCTTGTCTTTCATATTCCTGGAAATTGTTTTCAGAATTAGCTGTTCCATCACTTTCCCAGCAATCAATGTGAGGCTGACTGGCTTGTAGTTGCTTGCATCCTCCTTCTTGAAGATAGCAGTGACATTTGCTTTCTGCCACTCTTCAGGTACTTTTCAGCTGCCATGATAAATCAAAGATTATCAAGGGTGGCCTTGCAGTGACATCTGCCATGGGTGCCCTCATGGATGCATCCCATCATGGTCTGTGGGCTTACATGTGTCCAGTTTGCCTAAATATTCCCTGACCTGACGGTCTTTCTCACACTAGATTTTTCCCATTATGAAAAAATCATAAACAAAAAAACCCCACACCAACTGCAGTCTGAAAGTTGGTAGAGTTCTTGCAAAATTTAACATTTTTATGCTTGTTGCAGTCTTAATAATTAACTCAAATAGTTTCTTAATAAATAAAATAAGATTAAATTAAAGATTATTCCTTTGCTTATTTATATAGCCTCTTGCAGCAGGAAGGTAAGTAGAATAACATTCAGTATTACTGTAGAGTTTTGCCATAAAATTGAAAAATCCCTTAATGTGCATCATTGCAGTATTGGAATACAATCAAGGTGAAATGTGTCATGCATAGTATATGGGCTCACGTGTTTGTCCTCTGTGTGCTCCAGTTCCATTAACACTATTCGAGGAGCTCTGGAACCAGAATGTTGCTTTCCCACACTGCACTCATCACTGCACTTCCATGGTAGAATGTGTCTTAGTCAACCTGCACAGTGTGTTCAAACCACACAGGGAAAGTATTGATGGAGCTGTTGGTTGTAAAAATCATATTTTGAGCAAAGACAACCCTGAAGCACTTCATTTCAATTTTGACACTGTATTCAGCTTTGCTGCTGCTTGACGCATACAATCACAGTCACCTATTAAATAACCACGTTTCTACAGCAAAATGAGTACTGTCAGACAGCCCTCTGTACCTCCACTGGTTACTGTGCTATGCAGATGACTAAAATTTAGGGCATCACTGAGGTAGGAGTCCTTTTCTTCTCTAAGTGTATTTGTAGCCATGTATCACAGGAATATGCTGTGAGTTTCCTCAAGGGTAAAGATACCCAGGTAATTCTGGCCTTGCAATATTCTGTGTCCTGAAATGTCCCCAGCACTGCCTTTAACCTCAGGACAGGGTCATTTGTCTGTGTCCCTTAATGGAGGGATTCACAGGAAAGGACTCTGAGAAGAGCTATACAACAATGTATCTTCTATATGAATCCTACATTGGCCACTGGTGGCTTAGATGAGTGATGGATGAATTTTTTGCTCTGTGGAGCTCTAACATCCAAGAAAATATTTCAGACATGAATGAACACTATTCTTATGATTTAATGGAAAACACTGGTGAAGCAAACAAACAAACAAACAAACCATCTATAAATTGAATGGACAAGATATTGTTAGAGATTACAGACAGACATGTAATCACCACAAAATATACAATTGAAAAATTCTGCTCTATACAGTTAAAAGTGCTTGCACAGGATATAACAGGTTGTTATATCCTGTTATATATATAACAGGTCCATGTTGTTGATTCCAACATTTTTAATTACAGCTATAAAAGATGTAGCATGCATGCCTGTACACTTACAAAATCTGTTGATGTTAGTAAACTGGGAGAATCTGAAAGTATGTGGAAGAATATGATCACAACTCTGAATTACTTAGATTATTTGGAAAATACAACAGTGAAGATGAGATTAGAGTTTCAGATAAGAAATTAGGAGTGAAACTGTGAGTGAGTATCTGAGGTGAAAACACTACTGTGTTGGGTTTTGTGCAAGGTGAGGTTTTGGTAGCAAGGGAGGGCACTACTGGCATGGCTTCCTGTCACACTTTAGGGTCAGGGCAGCCCACTAGACCTATAACAGATGCTCTCTGTTAACCATCCTCCCTCCTCAAAGGGTAAGAGAAAAGGAAAAAGGGAGAGAGACTTACCTATTAAAAAGAAACTAGAAGAGCTTTAATGAAAATAATGATAATAAAATGGAATATATATAAATATATTAAAAAATGGTATCGAACCCAACCCCCTGCCTGACAGTAAGTACATCACCATCATCACTGATGCTGTGGAGCAGGCACAGGGGAAGTCCCAGACTGGGCCCAAAGGCAGATGGCAACAGGAGCTGGATTCTGATACTAGATTCAGAAACATACAGATCGGGATTGAAGGCAGAATGGGTAGAGTCCTCCAACGCCAGCCATTGAAGAAGCGAGGAAGAAGATGAAAGAGCTTGATCCTTTCAATCCCTCAGCTTTATACTAAATATGACATATATGGGCTGGAATACCTTGTTGGTTAGTTTAGGGTCACCTGCCCTGTCTGCTCCTCCCTGCAGGTGTGGCCTTTTACTTTCTGCAACCCCCAACATGGTACACAAGATCCAGCAGTGGCCTTGGTCTGCACACCAATCCTTAGTACTCACTCTAAACATGGAGAGTTATCACTGCTAGAAGCAGACGCTGCCTGTGAAAACATGTTGCTAACTTCAGACAATGCCGTTAGAATATTTGAGATGAAAAGTAAAATCACTAAGCAGAATTAGATCTGTTCTCAATTAAACCAAGACACTCCTGTAAGAAGCTTCAAGAAGCTCCCCCAGGTCCAAGCAAGACCCATCTCTGGACAAGACCAAGCCAATCAGCACCTCTACAATAACATATGTAAGAGAGGAAATCGCGTTGGGCATGTTCCTTTATTTTGGGAGCACTTTTGTTTTTGAAAGAACTGGCACCTGGTAGAGACAACCATGGGGTCACCGAGGGCAATGAGGAAGGAGCAGAGGAGGCACACTAGATCAGCAATTCCACTTTGATCTGTGGTGAGATGGCAGGCTGAGCCCTTCCAGCCCTTAGAGGTGAATGGTGGAGAAGGATCCCATCTGCAGCCCATGGAGCACCCCACCCTGGATCAGGACAGTAATCCCAAAGAAGTCAATGACTCTGAGGGAGGCCTGCATTGGAGCAGTGTGGGAGGACAGTAGCCTGTGGAAATGCATAAAATACATCTAACAGGGTTTTTGTTTCAGTCATATATTTATATGACTGGATTTTATGCTTTTTGCTAGGACTGTCCTTAAAGAATCTGTCCCATTATAATTTAAATTTACAATAAAAATATTTTAAAATAATACTTTAGGTCAGTTTATGTAAGGTAATAAATGTTTAATTTAATTCTTTGGACAGTCAACAAGTGGATTTTCTATGCCCTGTTTAACTCTATATTGTTTACTTTTGACCCAATTTAATTTAAACCCCCCCATTTATTTAAAATCTAGCATATTCTAATCTTTCTTTTACATATGCAAAATAATGTCACCATGTACTGCTGTCAGATTTATGTTCCTAGCTGACACAGAATAATTTAGTACACAGAAGAATCTGAATAGGAAATGAAAGGAAGAGCTTGTTTTCTTTAATTATTGAATTGATATAAATTATAATTAACATAATAGTTAGAATGTAATTACACTACCATACAATAATTTATTTTGTGTTTATGTACCATGTCCAATTTGCTTGTGTTAACCCCTAACCTGCACATTATGACTTGGTATTATGCATTTGTAATAACAGATGTTCATTTTATTTTTGTAATTACCTGAATATGAGATTTAGGGTAATTATTTGTGCAACTATATTAATAGCATACAGTTTCAAAACATTGCTAAAGAAAAAAGTAAATCTACAAACATTTCCTGTACAAAATATGTGTTTTCAGATTTATTTTAATTAACTCTAACCTGATGTTTGAAAAAACAGTGGAAGCAAGTTGAAATTAGAAGTAAACAGGAATTCCAGCAGAGCTATTTCATGCAAAGAAATCTAGAAATATGGAATAAATTGCCAAGACCACTGCTGTGATCATTATAAATGGATTCATGGAGGAGAAGGGAGAAATTAAAGCTGCAGCTGTGACAATACAGAAGAGTGAGAAGGAAATAAATCTGTAGAAGTGAGAAGGAAATAAATTTGCATGCTTAGGTCAAGCAACCTGGCTTACTTAAGTAATTCCTTATTGATGTGTTTCCCTCACCAGTCCTATAAGTAGATTCACTGTTTTACCATCAAAATAATTTGTTAACATAGCAGAAGCTCAGAGAGGGTCAAATTCAAGGTTCAAAAGTTCAAGCAAGAGAAGAGATCTTTCATTCTGGAGGCAGATGGTACAGTAGTTGTTGTGTGATTGGTGATTTGTTTACTATATATGCTGACCTAGCATTCTCAGTGGCATGCTTGGAGATTTGGAAAAGGAAATAATTCAGTTACACAGTACAGGAGGGCTGCCACAGGTCATGGCCATTAGTGGCCTACTAAGCTTTTTATTTGACACAACCTCATAGAGGAAAATATTTTTGCTGATGGTGGCAAAAAAAGAACATTTCATCCACCACATTTCTTTAATTTAGAGACCTTGCTCTACAGAGGGAGTGGGATAATAATTAAGACAAAAAATGTTACCTAGGTAATTTTAAAAATATTTGAGGCCTGGCTGGGGTCTCATGATATCATCTAAATATCTGCAGTAATTAAATATTGCTCTCAGAGGGTGGTTCATGTACTAATTGGCAAATGAATCAATTGAGTAGCACTAGAATAGATTATAGCATCTCTCCTGTATTGAAGAGAAAATGTCTGTGTTGGAGGAAGGAAAGAAAAAGCTCCACTGTCTGCTTTCAAAGCACTCCTATGATGTGATGCTGGAGGACTGAAAGGTATCAGAAGGTTGAAAATGTTGTGTAAAGATGTATATTTTGAAAGGTTATTTACATTTTAATGGATGCATGTTGAGAGATCAATTCAAGTAACTGTTTCCTCTGATACATTAAGTTTTTACAATGAAAGACAACTCAAAAGATATGTGTACATTCATAGATACTCATAGATGATTTTTGAAGACTTCAGGAGCTGGACTGATCTAAACATTTCTTTAACCAGAAGAATCCTCATTGGCCAAATGAGAACTTATTTTCCTCTATATTTTTTGTTCATGGAAATTTGAATAACCTTTTTTTGTTGTTGTTTGCAGCTAAGAAATTTTTATAAAGGCAGATTTTGAAATTAATTAAATTAAATAAATAATGATTTTCTAACCTACTAGCATTTTTTCTGAGCTCCAACTACATAGTAAAGTGAGCCGTATCTCTGTTTTATTGACATTTGGCTAAAAAAGTAAGTATATTTCTTCATATGGGAAAGAGATACCAAGAGCAGAACCTTACAGGAACGAGTTCTGTTTTCAGGTAATCATAAAATCATAGACTGGTTTGGGTTGGAAGGGTTCTTAAAGAACATCTAGTTCCAAACCCCTTGCAATGTCAGGGACACCTCCCACTAAACCAGGTTGCTCAAGGCCCCATCCAACCTGGTCTTGAACACATCCAGGGATGGAGCATCCACAGCTTCCCTGGGCAACCTGTTCCAGGGTCTCACCACCCTCGGAGTGAAGAATTTCCTTCTTATTTCCAGTCTAAACCTACCCTCTTCCTGTTCAAACCATTAGCCCTTCTCCTGTCACTACAGGCCTTTGTAAAAAGTCCCTCCCCAGCCTTCTTGTAGGCCTCCTTCAGGCACTGGAAGGCCACCATAAGGTCTCTCTAGAGCTTTCTCTTCTCAGGGTTGAACAAGCCCAACTGCCTCAGACTATCCTCGTAGGAAAGGTGCTCCAGCCCTCTGATCATCTTTGTGGCCCTCCTCTAGACCCACCCAAGAAGGCCCATGTTTTTCTTGTGTTGGGGTCTCCAGAGCTGGATGCAATACTCCAGATGAAATCTCACAAGTGCAGAGTAGAAGGGCAGAATCACCTCTCTCAACCCGCTAGCCACACTTCTGATGCAGCCCAGGATATGGTTGGGACTTTCTGGGTTACACTCACACTTTGCTGGCTCATGTTGAGCTTTTAATAAATCAGCATGCCCAAGTCCTTCTCCTCAGAGCTGCTCTCAATCCATACTCCACCCAGGCTGTACTTGTGCTTATGATGGCCCTGACACAGGTGCATGACCTTGCACTTGGTCTTGTTGAACTTCATGAGGCTGTCATGGGCCCACCTCTCAAAACTGTCCAAATCCCTCTGAATGGCATCCCTTCCCCACAGTGTGCTGACCGCACTACAGAGCTTGGTGTCATTGGCAGACTGAAGGTGTCCTTGATCCCACTGTCCCTGTCACCAGGAAGATGTTAAAAAGCAACAGTCCCAGTACCAGTCCCTGAGGAATGCCACTTGTCACTGGTCTCCACTTGGAAATCGAGCCATTGATCACAACTCTTGGTGTGCAACCATCCAGCCAGTTCCTCTCCTCCTGGTGGTCCATCCATCAAATCCATGTCTCTCCAATTTAGAGACTGGGATGTCATGCAGGACAGTGTTGAATGCTTTGCACAAGTCCAGGTAATTATCACAGGATCACAGGATGTCAGGGGTTGGAAGGGACCCTGGGGATCTTTGAGTCCAACCCCCCTGCCAGAGCAGGATCATATAATCTAGCACAGGTCACAAAGGAATGCATCCAGGAGGGGCTTTAAAATCTCCAGACAAGGAGACTCCACAGCCTCTCTGGGGAGCCTGTTCCAGTGCTCTGTGACCCTCACAGTAAAGAAGTTCCTCCTCCTGTTGAGGTGGAACTTCCTGTGCTCTAGCTTACATCCATTTCCCATTGTCCTATCACAGGGTACGAGTGAGAAGAGGCTGCCCGCCTCCTCCTGACACTCGGCCCTCATATATTTATAAACATTTATTAAATCCTCTCTCAGTGTTCTCCAGGCTAAAGAGCCCCAGGTGTCTCAGCCTCTCCTCATAAGGCATGTGTTCCAGTCCCTTCATCATCCTTGTAGCCCTCTGTTGGACTCTCTCGAGCAGATCCCTGTCTCTTTTGAATTGGGGAGCCCAGAACTGGATGCAATATTCCAGGTGAGGTCTCACCAGTTCAGAGTAGAGGGGGAGCAGAACCTCCCTCAGTCTGCTGGACACACTCTTCTTAATGCACCCCAGGATACCATTGGCCTTCCTGTCCACAAGGGCATATTGCTGTCTCATGGATAACTTCCGGTCCAGCCGGACTCCCAGGTCCTTCTCCATGGGGCTTCTCTTCAGCAGATCACCTCCCAGTCTGGACTGGTGTAATTTATTATTCCTTCCCAGATACAGGACTCTGCACTTATCCCTGTTAAACCTTCAATAAGTTCTTCTTTGCCCAGCTCTCCAGTCTGTCCAAGTCTCGCTGAATAGCCACACAGCCTTCGGGTGTATCAGCCAAACCTCCGATCTTCATGTCATCAACAAACTTGCTGAGAAGACACTCTGTCCCATCATCAATGTCATTGATAAAAATGTTGAACAGGATGGGACCCAGCACTGGTCCCTGGGGACTCCACTAGTTACAGCTCTCCAGCTGGACTTGGCACCACTGACCACCACTCTTTGGATTCTGTTGTCCAACCAGTTCCTAATCCATTTTACTATCTGCTCTTCCACCCCACACTTCCTGAGCTTCTTCACAAGGATGTTATGGGAGACAGTATCAAAAGCCTTGCTAAGGTCAAGATAGACTACATCCACTGGTCTCCCTGCATCTATCCATCCAGTCACAACAGCATAGAAGGCTATGAGATTAGTCAAGCATGACTTCCCCTTAGTAAATCCATGCTGACTACTCCTGATAACCTTCTTTTCTTCCATGTGCCTAGAGATGATCTCCAGAATGAGTTGCTCCATCATTTTTCCAGGGATGGAGGTGAGGCTAACTGGCCTATAGTTTTCTGGAACCTCTTTCATGCCCTTTTTGAAGACTGGAGTGACATTGGCTTTCCTCCAGTCCTCCGTCACCTCTCCCGTTTGCCACAATTTTGTAAAAATGATGGAGAGTGGTAGGGAGACAACATCAGCTAGTTCACTCAGCACTCTTGGGTGCATCTCATCAGGGCCCATGGACTTAGGAATATTCAATTTGTGTAATTGGTCCTTCACCCAGTCTTCATTGACCAGTGGAGAGTCATCCCTCCACCAGGCTCTCTCCCCTTCATCCAGGGATTGGAGTTCACAGGGGATGATGGTCTTAGAAGTAAAGACTGAAGCAAAGAGGGTGTTCAGCAACTCTTCCTTTTCTGCATCCCCAGTTATCAGGACTACCACCTCATTCAGCAGTGGCCCCACACTTTCCCTATTCTTCCTCTTATCACTGATGTATTTGAAGAAGCCCTTCTTATTCTCTTTTACTTCCTTTGCCAGTTTAAGTTCTAAGATGTCTTTGGCCTTCCTTGCCTTCCTACATGCTCTGACAACTTCTCTATAATTCTCCTAAGTGACAAGTCCCTATTTCCATGAGCTGTACATTTCTTTCTTCCTTGAAATCTTCTTCAGAAGCAATCTGCTCATCCATGCAGGTCTCCTAGCATGTCTACTCGATTTTTTACTCAATGGAATGCACCTATCTTAGGCCTGGAGGAAGTGATATTTAAAAGTTGACCAACTGTCTTGGGCTCCTTTACCCTCCAGTCTTAGCCCATGGGATTCCTGCAAGTAGATCTTTGAAGAGTTCAAAGTTAGCTCTGCAGAAGTCCAGGGGTTATAAACCTACTTATTGCTCTGCTTCCACCTTGTATAATACTAAACTCTACCATTTCATGATCACTGTTGCCGAGGCTGTTCTTGATCTTAATGGCCCCAACTAGTCCTTCCTTATTAGTTAATACAAGGTTCAGCAGTGCACGTCTCCTTGTTTGTTCCTCCACTACCTGCATCAGGAAGTTATCATCTCTACACTGCAAGAGCCTTTTGGACTCTGATCCTCTGTTTGGCTCTGTCTGGCCACTCTGTTTTCCTCAGCAAAGAGTCACCCACTACCATCACCCTCCTTTTCTTCCTCTTTGAGGAAGTCCTAAGGTGTGGGGGTGAGTGACACGCCCTGGGTGACTCCCTGTCATCATCTTCATTCCCTTCTATCTCTGGAGTCTCATGCCTATTCTGCAAGTGAATTTGAGGTAGGGGTGTAGGAAGGGAAGGGGTATGCCTGTGACCCCAAGCAGGAACCTGCTTCCACCGACTTGCCTCATGTGACTCCCCTGATGGACGTTTATCCCTATGTTGTTTGTCTGTCAGCTTCCAGAGCCCCACACCTACTGTGGAAGGGTAACCGGGAAGGGGGTGGGGATGCTGGGGTATGACTTGCCTGCCTTGCTGAGCAGGGACCTGTCTCCATTCCCCCTTGTCTCTTGGGTCCTCTCCTTTTACCTGGAGGTAAGGGAAGAGGGTATCCTCTCCTTCTGTGGAGCTCCCCGTTTGTTCTGCAGGGGCACTGCAGGCAGAGCACTTCTTAAGAGAACATGCCTGCTCCATTTTTTGTGCCGCACAGAGGCCTGTTTCCACTCACACTGTTCCTTCTCTTGGACCAATGGTTCCATGATTTCCTCATTGGAAGACACCTTGAATTCAAGGGGTCCATACCCATAAAGTGAAGGCAATGGGGGTGGAGGGGGAGGATTCTCAAAGTCTGACCTCCTGAAGACCAAGGTGGTAAACTTTCTGCACACCCTCCTGAGGATCTTGAACTACACCATTTCATGGTCAGTGCAGCCAAGGCTGCCCTTGAACTTTGCATTCATCACCAGACACTCCTTGTTGGTGATGAGAAGGTCCAGCATAGCACTTCTTATTGTTGGTTTCTCTACCACCTGGAGAAGGAAGTTGTCATCGATGCCTTCCAGGAACCTGGTGTATTACTTATGCCCTTCTGTACCATCCTTCTAACAGATATCGAGGTGATTGAAATCCCCCATGAGGACTAGGGCTTATGAAGCCATTCCAATCTGTCTGTAGAGGGTCTCATCATCTTGTTTTTCCTGGTCAGGCGGCCTGTATTTTTTATCCTCTTTATGTAACACATCTGTATGTGTTATGGATTCCTGTGGTCTGCTTAAACTGATGAGAGGTAGCAAGGTGTTAGCATCTGGTATAACATAGCCTATGTGAGCAAAGTGCTTATTCATTAGGTGTAACTACGTAAATATAAAAATATTTTAAAAGAAAAATATAGTAAGTTTTGGGGGTTGTGTTTGTGGTTTTTGATTGTTTGTTTGTTTTGCTTTCTTTGTTCAGTTTTTATTTGTTTATTTGTTTTGGTTTTGATGTTTCAAGCATTTTTAAAAATAAAGGTCAAAATTATGCTACAGGCAGATTTTTGGATGTAGAATTTGTTGGATTACAAACCTGGTCTTACTCCTCCAGGCTGCACACTAACTCATACCATGACTTAATGAGTCATTCTTGCATGAAGTTGATAGTTTAGTCAAACTAGATTAGGCCTTTACTATATTAAATGCTTTGTCTCATAGGAAAATTTCAGTGCTTTAGAACTCATAGTAGATGATTGTAATACAAATTGAGTGACATATATATGCCTCTGTGACTTTAAAATTGCTTGAAAAGATGAGCTATTGATAGATAGCTATTAAAAGTTACTGTAAACAGCTTAGACTGTCAAACAAGGGAACTGTTCATTGAAAAGAGTAGAGCAAAAATTCCCTAATGATTGTACTACATCAAGAAAACTGATTTGGAACCAGTATGAGATTGCAGCAGTGCTTTCCATCTTGGGATTTCATTGCAAGGCTCACATTTTTCGGCATATTGTCACAAACCCTGAAATCCTGGAATCAAAAGCTTGTATGAGAAGCTACCTGTTGTATTGGGAGAAAAATGCTTGGAGATGTAAATTAAATGTGTTGTTAAAATGAAGAACTAGAAGACAAGAGGAAAACATACAAAATTTACTGCAATTTTCGTGATTGTTAAACCAGTCTCTGAGTTTTTAAAACATGAATCATGCCTTTTTGAATGCCAGTAGCTGCCAATCTACAGAATTGTGTCTCAGTCTGCATTTTTATATTCTGGATTTGTTAGTGAAAGCAAAATATATCCTGTGTTTCTGGCAAAAGGCTTCCCACTATCCATTACTTACTTTCTCAGTTTGTTTTTAATTACAATGATTTTCCATATAGCCAGAATTTTAGATATGTCCTTGATACAGTGCTGTCTGTCAATTTGCTTCCTCTTCTTCCATCATTAGTGAAATATGAATTTGAATAAGTGCACAGGCAGAAAAACAGCACTGAAGGAATAACATTGTTTGAAATGTTATGGCAAATAACATTATAATATGTTATATTATATATAAAATATATATAATATAAATTTATAATACAGTAT
>JANIJG010004045.1:31234-54520 GCA_024611175.1 Megaceryle torquata | reverse complement strand
ATATATATTAAGTGGTTAGGAAATTCAGAAATATTTGTACTTCTGCATTTCTAGTTTATCTCTTTCTTGTCTATAATGGAGTTTTTTTATTAAGTGATTGTACTGTGAGTGTTTTTTTTTACATTAATATTCATTCATCACACTAGAGTGACCTCCTCAGACTGAAGCTTTATAGGTAAGGAAGATACTGATCTTTAAAACATGAAGTGGTTATACCATTGAAGCTCAAAAGAAAAAAAAAAGTTTTTCGATTAAGACTGTGATTCTAAAGTTGATCTCATTGAAATTGTTGTAGAAATAATGAGCAAAGTTGGGAAATAGAACTTCACAATAAAAACTATTACTATCATTTAAAAATTATTCAGCAAATCATAACAAATCCTTTCAATTGAGAAAAAATAGCCACAGACAGAAGTAGAGTTCCCAAGAACATTTCTTTGTAGATAGTAGGAGTTTTAAGTCTGTTTTTTAGTCTCCTACTGTTCAAATCATGTGACAAGAAGGTCTTCTAATAGGTAATCCTGCTGACATTGTTTCCTTCTGAAAATAAAGTTCAAAATCTAATTGATCAGGAATGTGATACCAGATGCGATGTCTAGAGTGAAAACCATTTGGAAGAAGATCCTGGTCTGTGAGCTTCTGCTTATATTGTTTATATGAAGTAGAACAGAGTTTACAGGAGGGATTTCAAATGCCTTTCACACCATCTGTTCCTAAATAATCCATGGTCTTTTAAGGATTTTGTAAATTTGTTTTTAGCTTTGCCAAATTATGCATATTACAAAAAACCACATATTTTTCGAAATTTGTGGGTGACTTGCTTCCAGGATAACAGAAGGCTCATCCACACCTATTCATCTTTCCTCAAGTTTGTAACTACAAATTGTCTGCAATTCCAAATTTGCACTGAAGTGTTAAGATGTATAGCATTTCAAAGTACAGATATGTTTGTTTATAAGGCACACTATGCCTTTTTTCCTATTCTCTATCAGCATGCTGGTGACTGATAAAAGTAAATATTGACCTAAGACAGTAAAAAAGAACCTTGACTTCTGTGTTTCATAATAAATGTCAAGCATTCTTTAAGACAGAAACATCATCAAACAGGTGGCAGAAAACAGAGAATCTAAACATGGTCACAAGGGATATGGTACATTTTCCACCTAATCTATTTAGTTTCACATGTATCCCCCGATGCCAGGGTATCTAAGCACAGCATGATCTGTAGGTTTGCACATTGCTCAAGATGTATGATCAGATCTCAGAAAACAGCAAATGCTATCAATAAAACATGAAGCAAAGTTAATTACAGGCTTCCATTCAGTCACCCTGCTGCTCATGGCCCATAATAATGAATCATTCCTAACATGTAGGAGAGATTGACAGAGATTTTATAAACTTTCCATTCTCCAAGTTTTCCCTGTATAATAAGTGTCTGCTATACACTAGAAAAGTGATAAAGTATCAATTTCATGTAGAATAAGGAATAAATGTTTAAAAGACTAATGAGACACTATTTTTACTGCTTAGAGTACTGTGACTAACCAATGAGTCAGATGAGTGCCTCTGTCATTTTAATTATTCACGGGAGGAGTTTTTTTTTTCCTTAAATTCTCTAAGTTTTTTTTTTTTTTTTTTTTTTTTTTTTTTTTTTTGTAACTTTAAACTTTTCAGGAATGCACTTTTTGAATGATGAGACCCACAATTTTTCAAAGGTCCTGTTGGAATAAATATGTATTACAAGTTTGTCTGCACTTGTGGGAGTCTGAAAGTAAAGTCATTACATCACCAATATTTTTAGATTTCTGTTTGTATGTCACGGTCACATCTAGGAAGCATATGTTTACTAGCCTAATTTATCTATTCTGGTATTTAGTGTCTTACATACCTAAATATCCAAAACCTTTTTCTCCTACTTCTTTGGTTAGGTGTAGTGGAAAACACCTGCTTTTGCTAGTTGTCTTTCTTTCAATTTCCATAACCCATTGATTCAATTAGAAAGAATGTTAACTCACATTCTTGCAAATTGTTTTAATCTGGCACATTAAATACATGAGTTTATGTACATCTTCTGATGGGCTTGATAACCTCACTTAATGAATTTCCTAACAATTCACTGCTATATTGAGATCAGGATGGTGAATGTCTGTTCAAATTGTTATGGTTTGCATAAGGTTCTATAGGTAGGTTAGCATCTTGGGAAAATGATCTGTTTCTTTGATTTCTTTTGTTCCTATTTTTATTTCCATTTCACTTCACCAAAATGCTTTAGCTCTTTATGAAACTAAAGAAAATGTTATTGTTTTGCCAGTGTTAAATCAGGTTAGTGAAAGAACTTTTCAAGAACTTGAACAGTTTTGTCAACTGTTATTGGTTTATTGTCTATAATACTAGTGCTCATACATAATTTATTTAATATGCCTCAGTGAATTTAATAACTTGCATCCTTACCATTTGTATTTCTTAAATATTTTTGTTTTTGTTTTTGTTTTAATTAAATATAAAGGATAAATTTCAGAAAGGCCGTTGATATAGTAAGGGTAGCACTGTCAGTCAAATTTATTGTGAAGCTAGCTGGTGCTGTAGCTTTGTCTTTTTCTGGACTGAAGTGATGAGTCTAGACTTAGAAGTGTAATTCATCCTCCTGCTCATATAGATGTACACAGAGAGAAATGAGGAGTCTTCTCCCCACTGTCAGTCCTTTGATAACCCACTGTCTATCTAATTAGTGTTGCTAAACAAGAGTAAATGGGCCACTGACTGTAAAACCATGTAACTTGCTAGTCAGTAGGGTTTTTATGTTCCTTTTTATGTTTTATTGAGTCTGTTGTAGCTGCTAGCTCAAAACCTATTATTCTAGCTAAAACAGTGAGTTTTGTTTTGGTATTTTTGAATAAAACCTAATTTTAAAAGGCTATCAAGCATCATAATGGCAGGTAAGTTCCCCCTACATATTATTGTGCTATTGGAGATTTCACCTCACTGTATGACTTTGCATTGTCCATCACTTTGAGCTACACCTCAGTGGTCTAAGTTAGATTTTTTGTAAGTTAAGAGCAGAAGTGAAGGGTTCAGAATAGCATGACATAACTGAGACTTCTCTCAGAAGTGCCTCTACCCCAGTAACTGACATAAAATAACATAGACTTTTAGAAAAATTTAAAGAAATACATCTAATCAAATTGACTGTCTTCAACTTCTGATGTTACAGTAACACAATTTGGTATCTCTAAGGAGAAAATAAAGTGTCACATTCTATTCTGGTTTAAGTCCACATGTGTATGTATTTGTATTTGTATCCAAGTGGTTTTCAAGCCACCATACCCCAGACCTAATGTATATAAAATCTATATTGAAGAAGCCCAGCTTCTATAGAAAATTTTTCCTAAATAAATTCTTTAATTAACTTTAATGTTATATTTCTTAAGCAACAGCAAAAAAAATTTTGATTTTTATAGTTTCTAAATAGAAAGGCAGTCGATATGTGTGGTGTTTAACAAACAATATTAATAGAAATGTTTATTTCATAGCTGTGTGACAAAAAAAGGATTCTATGTTGTTTGGTGGTGTTTCTTTGTTTGGGTTTTTTTGGTTATTGTTTTGGTTTTGTTTTGTTTTTTGTTTTCTGCATTGCATTTCAGAAGCCAGTTTGATTTAAAAGGGTAGTTTTTTGCTGCCTTTAGAAATAGATGTTAGGTAGCAAAATAAGGTACATTAGACAGTATAAATTAGATTTGTTTTAGAGGACTAGAAACTAGTTAGACCTCAAATAGTGTTGCTTGTCACAAATTCTAGGAGGTTATATGTAAGACAATGTGGTATGCTTAAAGATGTTAATACCTACTGGCCTGGAGGCCTTTATTTTTTATTATCAAGAAGTGCAAATAAACCTGCTTGTTAGGGCAGAAATTTAAAAGGTCAGTCCTCAGATATAATAAATCATACATCTAGGAAGAAGTAGATTAAGGAAGTCCAAAATACTGGGTCAGCATCAGCAACACAGCAGTGTTGCTTTAATTCTGTAACAAAGAACTGATTCCAGTTATTATTCTGTTCCTTAGGGAGTAATTTAATTCTAGTTCAGTGCTTCAGGAAAACACGATAGAAGTTATAATTTCAGAATTTTATTCAGTTTTAGTTCTTACTCTTATGGATCCATATTAATTTTAGTCCTTCTTCTGGTTAAATAGTGTGTTTCATTTAATTTTGTCAGGAAATAAGCTGATGTTTCTTAATTTATTTTTAAATCAGTACAGATTATCTTTATTTAAATGCATGTATAATTAATAAGAGCCTGTTTATGCAATTTTAATATTATGTGCTCATGAGACTGCATTTAGGCTGTGATCAACAGGGATCCACGTTTATGTCACTCCTAATATATATTTTAATCTTTCCAGTTTTGTAGAATGACACTTTCCAGAGCAATCTAATGCAATGCTCCACTACCTTTGAAAAAGGTACTTTTTTTTTTTTTTTTTTTTTTTAAATATCTCATCTGAATCTTCCTCATTGCAAGGCAAAAGTGTTACCCCTCGTTCTATCTGCCACGGACATGAAGAATAATGCTCTTTTGGATAATAATATGTATTTGTGCATTGTGTATATGATGAATATCACCTTGTAGTTGTCTCTTTTGCCTATAGTCTTCCCTACTTCAGGCTAGGTAATCTAGGTCATTCAGTTGCTCCTGAGAGGGCTTGCTAATAGACCTCTCATCATTCTTTTTTTTCCTCTTGATTTGTTGCAACTGATAGAGACTTTCTTGAAGTACTGTGTCCAGAATTAGAGACAAGACTGCAACTGTGTCCTTACAAGGGCTGATCAATCATTCTGTACGTTCAGATATCTTTTATGTCCTCTTGCTTTTGTTCATTTTGGTGCGTGTAAATTTGATGCCCACTCTCACTTCTGTTCCATCTTATTTTCCTAATAATTAATGTTTTTTCCAAACCTCTTGACAGTTTTTCCTTTTTCTCCTCTTCTATACCTTCCACAAAAGGGGTGCCTGCAGAGATATATGCTAAGATATATCTGGGTGAAAAGGAACTATACTGTATTACCTGTGCAGTATTATAGAACAGAAAGGTCTGTCAAGGCATATGGCTTGCTTTAATAAACTGTAAGATCATGTGACCAATTTTTTATGCGCTGGAGGACTACACATTTGTTTACTGTCATTAGAAATGGTTTTATTAAAGTAAACAGTGGAGCATTTTGGAATTTATTGTAGTTACCTCTGGGTGTTAGTGTTACATTTTTATTTCACAGAATTACAGCTACATCTATACCTGATTTGAATGGTTAAGATATGAATATACATTTTTTCAAAATGCAAAAAACTATGTTACAATGTGATTTCAGTCAGTACCCCATACTGTCTTCTAAGGCACTTCATTTGCTGGTCGAAAGCTGATATGTATTTTCACTTACCAGAGGTATTTCAAGAACTGCAAATCCTTCTGATTTTTCTGAAACAGATCTTTCAAAATATGATTGACTTTCTCATCAAGATAATTCAGAAGAAATGATAAGAAGGTTTAGTTAAAGTAGATTTTCTTCTGGTTGTATCAAAGTTATATGATTAAAAGATTTTTTTTAAATGTTACATTTAGATTTTATATCATTCTGCCTTCAGCATTGGTTGCAGTATGACATAAGATTGTAGAGTGGATTTTTCTTCTTCTAGATGAATGCATACATTATGCCATAGAATATGAAACTGGATTACATTTTCTTTTGCAGAACTGTCCACAATGGCAACCAATGAAAATGCAGTGATAGAAATGGGAAACTTCCCACTTTTAGGGATAACTTTGTAAAAGGAATAACTTTTGAAAACCTTTATTTCCTGTTCATTGGCTGCTACTGAGTTGCTTAAAAGTCAAATACCTTAATTTTATATTTTGAGGGTACACCAAATCCAAGGCTTATGCTAAGGTATGGTATTATTAAACAGATCGATAAACTGGAACTGTACTGCTATCAACACTGAATCAAAAACTTAACATATGAATCTCAGCTAAATTAATAACCAGGAACAAATTAACTATACCGAGCTATTTGTTTAGTTTCCTATGTATCTCAACTGCAAGTGGGTTTGGTTTTGTTTTCAAGAGTAATAGAGCATGGATAAATTACTCTTAGATTAAACAATCTCTCTTTTAAATCAGCTTTTGAACTGGTGGCTGAAACCATTTTTTCTTATTGCAGCTCACCTTGTTTTTACACAATTTGCTGTTTTGTGGGAGTGAGAGCAGAGACAGCTCTTCCAATAAAGGTGGGATTGGTAAATCAGTATGTACTAACACTAGCTGAAGTTGGCAGTGGATGTAATGACCATCTATGACACCAGTCATTGACTGGTGTCACTGACATCTGCATAGGGTTCTCAGAGCCCATTTATGATGTTACAGTCTTCCTTTAGTCTAGGTCTCCTTTCATGGAAAGATGGAACTCAGCTTGTAACCTTTGTCTTTCCTCATTTGCTCCAAGGCAGAAAGTGCCTCTAGAGCCTCTATTGGCTGTATGTATGGTAAATTCTAGCAAAAAAAGGTTCTCTCCTTTCTTCCCCGCATAGGAAATCACTCATACTTCTATCAGTCCTTTGCTCTTAACTGTTTTCAGTCATCATAAACAACAAACAATGACAAAACAATTATTGGTTAGATAAATTATTTTTTATCTTGCTATGTATTATACATATACTAATATATAAACATTTTTTACTTACTACTAGATTCTTTGTTGATTGATTTCCTTTCTTCCTCCTATTTTACAAAAATAAAATTGTTTTAAACAATTATATAGCTGCAGTAGTTCACAGTTACTTAAGCTCGACTGTGCAGTTTTCTTCCACATGTGTACATTTCTCAGTTTGGAGAACTCTATTTGTCATAATACTGATGTTTTTCAAGCTAAACAAATAATTGATGGTGTATTCTTATTGGCTGGTACAATTAATTTGGGAGAACTCCCCACAAATCAATATATTTCTCTTCTGTGTTGCACACATGCAGGCTGTTCTTCTCTGGCTATTGATATTCTTCAGCTCTCAGGGGTTTCAGTGCTCAGTATTTTCAAACTATTTGTCAATAATAAAAAAGTACAATATGTTGCAGAACTTTAGCTGATGTAGGAACATACGCAGACATATATGAAATGTAATAAGGAAAAACATGGAATAGTGTGATTCACAGTTACCCTTTCCTGAAGTACTACCTGAAGCGATTTTATTTATCTATTTTAATGCCAAATGGGACTGTTTAGTAAAGCATCTGAGATAAGTGGAAATCATATACTCTGTGGCTTATCTACATGAAATATGAAAATATACCCTTTCATTTATCACAATGCAACTGAGCTTTCTTTAGCACAAGCTGGGTAATGTAATTTCTTCACTGAGCTCCTTGAGAATATTTTATTTCCCCATAAAACATAAAAAAAGCTATGTAGATTAAGAATTATTTTAGACTGAAGAAAATAGGTAGGGCTAAAACACTGATAGCCAGGGAAAATAAAGTGTTGTATATGTAAATAAGCAAATACCTTCTGTATGATTCCATACCTTAGACAGTGACGCACTTATTCTTGATAGGAGAGAATTAGTTGCAAATCATTCCAGGACTCTAAACTCTGCTAAAAGGTACTCCAGTACTCTGGTGTGGACTTCTGTTAGATCTGCTTTGTGGATTATTGAAATATTTATCCATGGAGTGGCATGAATAGGCCACCCTTGCAGACTTAGGAGATTCTTGCCATCAGACACTTCCCAAGTGGCATGTGGCATACCAAATTCTCCCTTGAGCATGTTTATGAATGATCATAGAGAACACATTATAAAAGTATGTGTTCTTGTGTGTGTGTGTGTTTATGTAATACATATTTAAGAGAACAAAACTAGAGGATACCATATGTATAGAGTTGCAGACCTATAAGAAAGAAAAAAAGAGTCTGCAACATTGTGAAATCTCGTAATATGCAAATGCTTTAACCTCACACCACTAAAAAACTGATCAAAGCCTTGCACTTCTAAAGGAGAGAAGACAGGCTAATAACATTAACCACCTCCCTTCAGATCTTCTGCCAGAAACCCTTGCATTTGTTATCCTACCGAACTCAGTTACTTTTCCAAGTAGTCTAATTATTATCATGCTTCCTCACCATGAGCCCTTATGCTTGATGCCATATGTTATAAGCCAAGACCTACAAAACTAGCTGAAATTCACTACCTAGTTATTTAATCTAGATGTCTTTGTTTTAGTACTTCTCATCAGTCTCTGTGGAGTTTTGCTGCTTTGATGTTTCACTTTGTTGCAGCTTTGAGAACAGCTGCAGTAATCAAAAACTGAAGAAGGGTGCTACACTTTTTGATGCTTCCAGTTTATGAAAATTGCAGCTGACACTGTAGTTCTGTCAACTGATAAAATTAGACACCTGAAATATTTCTAGAACGATCAATACTCAAGCAGGTACAGCTTGTGAAGTTACCAAACTGAAGTAGTTTTTGGAAATTATATTTTACTAGCTGTAAAAAAGTGTAAGATTACATAAAAAATTTATCATTTCTAGGTGAAATAGTAGGTTGGTGATGCTATTAGAGCACTAGAGCACCATACAACTCTCTTTAGATATGTGTAGCCTATAAGTGGAACATATTCTGCTAATTTTGAAAAAAAAAAAATAAAATAATTAATTGTAATCAGATACAAGATTTCTTTATAGTTGCATTTCAGTCTTGCAAAGGCATCTGAAGAAGTAGCTGAAAAATCATATGGCTTTAAAGCAGTAGAAGTATCTTTCAATATAAATAAAAGGTATCTGAATAGATTTTAACTGTCCTTCCTGACACTATTTCTCACAGTGATTAGATACTCTTTCCTGTTATAATCTCTCTTTACACCTAGACTATAAATTAGATGGAATTTCTTGCAGTGGGATGCTTTTAATTTCTTTCTGCCAGCCTCCATGTGACAATTCTTCACCTACTTCCTCTAGTGAATTTTACTACAGAAGAGATAAAACACTGGGGCAATGATGAAAAAAACACCAAACAACCCCAAAACTTTAAGGAACTGAGAATGCAAATAGTCCATTTTCAGTGTATATCTAGTTTAGTTATAAATCCACACCTCTCCTCAATGCTTGATAATAAATTTTCAAGTAGCAGACACTGCTTTTCTCAGTCTCTGAAGAACCAACATGATTACATTCACTTTGCACAAACTTTACTTGAAGCTTGTTCATCCAGATTTGACAAAGCTCTTGTCTATTCTAATTTCCTGTTAATGGAGTAAAGCCTAAGTGTCTTTGACTAGTAGAAAATGAGATATTTGTTGTATCATGTGATTCTTTAATGAAATTAATTTTAGGAAATAAGATTGCCCAGGAAATACTTTAAATTATAGTACTATGGACCTAAAATTTGCCATAAGCCATTCTAAGGAAGCAGTTCAGGAACATTCAGAGAATTTTCTGGGAGGAGGAGAAGAGCAATCCAAAGAACAGTGGGGAAGAAGCGATCTTAGAAGGGACATGTCATCCTATACTATGACTATGTTAAAATTCACCAGAAACTTCATTCCATCCTATGCATCTAGCATGTACCATAGCAACAGATTGGACCCTGTGGGCTGAAATATCTGCATATTATTTAAATAAATATTTATAATAATAATAATGTAAAAAAAAGCTTATCCTTTTTTAGATAAAGGAATTATTTATCCTAGATCTGTGCAGAGAAGCTTACCAACATTGTAATGAAAAGTATTCTTTGAATTTGGAGTAAAATTTTAAATACTCTGAGCTTGATTCAGTCATAACTCTTAAACTCAGCTTCTTAGAATCTCATTTGGTTTAAGTTCATATAGCTGCTGATGTAGCTGTGCTGTGCTAATTTACTGCAGCTGATGATCTAGCCTATGGTGCTCTACTTTGGATGAAAACAATAATGATTCTGGCACCATCTAGAATTCTTTATTATTCCATTTACGTAAGCTGCTTTCAATTAACCAGAGCAACTTGTCTTGAGGCAACAGAAGTGAACCATAGACTCAGGGAAAATGCGTGCTCCCAGTTCCCCTTCCTGGGATGTCACTGTGGTCTGTAGGCTGTGTTGTCATGGCATGCCTGTCTTTTGTTGTCTATCTTTATTATGGTCACAGCAGCATGTGCTGTTCATAGCTGCACACTCAATTACTTACACAGACAAAACTAAGTTACAAAAAGGTTTACTGCCACAGTGTAATTAATCCTCCTGAGCACCATAGGCAACAAGCAACTGCATTAACAGCTGACTAATCTGCCAAAGTATGCATATATCTCGCTTTGCAACACAACCAGTTGTCTGCTGGCATTTATATACTTAATTGTTAATTGTTTGTCATATAGTGGAAGTGAATCCTTAGCTTGGAACAACTTGGAAGACACTGTTCATTGCCTGCATGTTTTTTCAGTGGATTGTCTATTTCTAACATCTACTGCCTCTTCCCTTTAAACATTGCAGGGCAATACGCTCACCTCATATGAACATGAAGAGAATATTTTTTTACTTTCATTATCCTTTGTATATTTCCTTTAGCAAACTTTTAAAAAGTATATTCTCTATCATGAATAATTACATTGTAAAATTTCACTTAAATACTTTGCACCTGAAGGATGTCAAGTGCTAAAAAAAACAATTAAAAGGAAATAAACCTTCCTTTTTCTTGATATAGATCTGACATTTGGTGTGTAATAACCACATACTGTGACAGATGACCTGAGCTGTAAACCCCAACATGTAATAATGATAGATTTGTATAGATTTTTTCTGACATTAGGCAAACTATATAAAGATAAACCTGCTGTTAATACAGAGGGCACATTTTTACATTTTCTTGAGAAAACATGTTTTTTTCTCCTTTCATTCATCACTAACAAAAATAAATGGATGTTTTGTGCCTATAGTCATGATTCATAGATGGGAAGTACTCTTATTCAAAATAGACTACTGTTTTTCTCAATTAAAATACAATAATGTGTGCTGAATTTGTTAGAACATTGTGTGAAATGAAACAGTTATACCTGAGGTCATAGGAGAGCTTTTTCTTCAGAAAAAATGTAAGATCACAGCAAGTCTTTATTCTGAATTGGTATAACAATATTGTAAGAAGTTCAATTACAATAGGACTCCTGAGTCCACTGAAGCCAGCCAACCGATAATATATATATAAAGAGGAAAAAAAACCCCAAAAAACATTGTAATATAAATTGTAATATATCTTTGGAAGGACATATCAGCAAGAACCTGTCTTTGAAGCAGAAAAAAACGGAATAAAAGGAAGATGGCTGACCTCTGAACTGAATTGCATTTTCTTAAGAGTATGAAAATGAATAGCACAAAAAAAGAAAAAAAAAATTAGAGTCTTTATGGCAAAGGTTGAAAGAGATCATAAAATCATTTAGGTAGGAAAAGACACGTAAGATCACTGAGTTCAATGGTTGACCCAGTACTTCCAAGTCCACCAGTAAACCATTTCCCTAAGTGCCATATCTCCATCTTTTAAATGCCTCCAAGGATGGAGAGTCAACCCCTTCCCTGGGCAGTCTGTTCTAGACCTTGACAAACCTTTTGATGAAGAATTTTTTCCTAATATCCAACCTAATCCTCCCCTGATGAACTTATTTATAGATTATCAATGTTACATTATCATGTCAAACTAACCAGTAGATAACTTGTCAAAACTTGATCTATTCAGATAACTAATAGAACCAGGAGTGTTAAATTAGTCTTTCTGGGTTCAGTAAAGCTTTAAAACATAGAACAGATAGAGGTAGCTCCAAGGAGAGTGCCTTTCAGATATTTCATATTGAATATTTGCTTTTGTGATAGAATATTGTGCTGATGAAACAGTAACACAAAAATTGGAAGCTATTATCAAAGCAGAACACTTCATAAAATAAAGAAAAACCCCCTAACCAAAGCAGACAAAAAAACCTCCAAAAAACTATAATAATAAAAAAAGGGATGAAATTAAAAAGCACAGCATTCCTTGAAGATCCATAGTATTTTTGTTTTGTTTTGTTTTGTTTTAACCTAGGTGACTATCACCTGCATATGGTGAATAGCCTGTATTCAGGATTTCTACCCAGTCCACAGGCTGAGTTAGAGCTCGCAAGGGGATTCAGTTTTAAAAATGAAAAATTTATTTCTTAATTGAATCAAAAGGTAGCAAAAATGGGAAGTAGTAAAGCTGCTGTATAAGATCCTGGTAGGACCTCTCCTTTGCAAAATCCTAATCAGACATATTCCAGAAAGATAAACAGACTGGAACAGGCCATGAAAAGGACTGCTAAGGTGGTTAGGAGAGCCTAATTTTTAATAGAAGAGCTTAGCTTGATTAGGCAAGCGAAGCTGAGGAGAGGTATTAGTTTGTTTACAAACATCTAAAGAATGAAGAAATGCTGTTTAAACTAAAATATCATTTTGGCACAAGAACAGATTGGTGCAAACTAGCTATGAATAAATCCAGGCTGAAAATTAGATTAACGTTGCTGACCAATAGAGCATTCAGATTTTGGGTCTGTTCTCCCAGAGTACTAGGATGAAAAAAATTTAGCTGTTTTTAAACTGCACCTTGTAAAATGTGGCATCTGTGGTAGAAGGGCTCAATGCCTGCTATTGGATAAGGTTCTTAAGAGTTTTAAATTCCTCAGTTCTTAGGAATTTAGTTTATGAATCTTATATTCAACACACAGAGAAGCACCAACCATTTTAAACAGAGCAAATTGATAGCTGACTTCATTGGGTGATATGCAGTGGGAAGGAAAAGGTAGATCTCAATTATTGGGTTATAGTGTGTTACTGTTACTAGTAAATTTAAGAGGGTATGAGACCCATGAGTACGACTCCAAGAGACTAGTGAAAGACATTTGTTTAGAGATTTGTTCAGAAATGTATCTCAGTTCATTAAGTCCTGTACATCTTTTGACTTATTTTTTCTCTGTCACTGAGCTTCTGTGGTTGGTTATGTTCTGTCAGCCTGCCACTTTGTACCTTGTCATTTGTTTGTATGTCACTTAAAACATTGCCTTAGTGGTTAAACAATTTTTTTCTACTGTATATTTACCTTGTTTTCATTTCCACACTTACAGTTTGTGGACCATCAGCAACAGTTTGTGCCACTGCTAAACCGAATCACTTGTCTTGTTATTTATGTTTGTAATAAACTATTATTTACACAGAAAGCTGTAAACTATGATTTACAGTGATCACATTAATTGACTACATTTCACTGTGCACCTCAGCACTGTGCACCTCAGTAATTTGGCCATAAATTTTACAGAATTTATTCTTAGTTTATAATGTGGGAAGCCTGCTGGCCTTTTGTGAAACTACATGATCAGTGGTGTTCCTCTAATTGGCTGGCAGCAATACTAAAATGGTATAGACATTGTTCTGTTCTGTAAGGATAAAGAATGTGATTCCCTCACTGAGCAAACTTTATATCAGGCACAGAAATCAAAGTTTCCTCTGGTGAAGCTGTGACCCACATATCCTTCAAGGAAGCATATGAGGTTGCAGCCTTCTGCACCACTGGTCTTTGGTAAATATGTTAAATAAAGTAAAGATTCAACACACAAGCATTAAATAAGTTCAGTGAGTTGTGCATTATTCTGAAAGTTGCTGAACAGCAGAAGGTAAAGTAATCACTCAGTAGAGTCAAGATGAATAAAATAAAAGGCTATCTCATGATACAATTGATTTCAATCTGCTGAAATATGCACTGTGCATTTTGATTAGCTGGGTAATGCAGTGTATGCTTCTGCTAGGAAGGAGAAACCAAACTCTTTATAGTACTTCTTTTCGCTGCCTATCCATTCATCAAAACTTTCCTAATTTACATTCCATTTCCTTTGATGCAATCAATGTGAACAATAGAGGGTGTTACCTTGCATTTCTATACTTTGATCAGATTTGGCATTTGTGATCAACATAGTCTAGCAATGTTGTAGGTTAGGAAACATTTTGCTACTGCCATCAATTACATTGTTCGGTGACCTTCCATCTCCCTGCTGTACTTTGAAAATACACTTATATATTTCAAGATGTCTTTTTTTGCCTACACTATTTGTTATACAGAGCAACACTCTGTGTGAAAATGAGAGAAGGTAAACAATATCCTTAATGCTTAAGATGAAGAAGCCAATGGCTACTTATCCACCCTTATATTGATGTACAGTTACAATTACAGTGAATATAAATAATAATACCATTAATCCTCCATGACATAGAGAACTACATACATAGATAGCCTGCAGCACTGCCTATGCAGCAGGCTATGCATTACCAGTTCCTGGACTTGAGCTTTTTACTCCCTCAGAAAGATGTAGTTTGTTGATGTGATTTCAGTTCTTGAAAATACAGATGAAATGTAATAAACCTGATAGGGCATTATGAAATAGACCTGAATTATTATTTTCACAGTTATATCCAAGAATGTTTATACCTCAATGTGCTACTCTTCTACTGTGTATCTTTGGATGCATTCATTTTCATGCTGTATACCTGAGTTCTTTCTCTGGTAGAATGGCATAATAAAAGTTAATTTTTCATTACTTTAAGATTTTTCATTACTTTAAGATTTTTCATTACTTTAAGATTCCCCACTACAAAAGAAATGTTGTGAGTATTAGGTTAGCTCCTAGGGCAAAACAAATATGGATGATAATTAAAGTCACAGATGACTTCTGCTCCACAGAAAAGCAAGAGGGAAAAAAAAAGTTAGTTCAATTAAGTTACTATTCTCTCTGCAGTCATTAGAACAATCTAAATCTGATGCTACTGTATTTATCATTAAACAGCCCTAAATACATTTTACAAATCTGGGATCAGAAGTAAGAGTGCTGCTCCGGGCTTCCCAGTCAAATTCCATCTGTAAGGCATTTCATCTTTCAAATTACGAATTTGCATGTGTACTTTTGCCTGATGACATAAAACAGCTCTATGGTATTGTTCTCACTACCTTCATATTCCTATATGATTTTCTATCCAAGAAAAACCTACTTCTGAGGAAATGGAAAGATCAACCAGTCCTGAAAAACATCTTCTAATCCTGGAACATCTGTTAAACCTGTTTCAGGTTGCCTACATAAAAAACCAAGGAGTGGATAGCAGTCAGAAAGAAAGTCCTGTTCAAGTGTAAAGTAGCAAGCAGAGCAGAAAGAAATGCAGAAAGACTATGAAAGAATAATATATAAATAAATAAAAAAAAGAACCTTTGAAAAGGCTTGTGGAGAGTGGGAGTACTATGCCTGTAAGGTGTTGTAATACAATTTTATATATAGTTTACTCATTAGTTATCTAGAGAACACCCCCTAGAGATGCATTTGTCTTATTTATAAGGAATACCTAGGTGGTTCATGAGCACATGGGCATACTAACATGAATGATACTAGCAAAGCACATTTACTTTTATCTTTAAAAGGGTATAAACAGGTGATATTTAATAAAGTGCCTGTTTTTATGTGTAGGCTAAAATGACTTGAAAATCTAAAGGGAACAGCTATCAACTGTGATGGAGAGTAGCAGGGAAAACATAGATTTCTGTAATGGATGTTATTTATTCTACTTCTTATAACAATCACTTGCTCATAGCTACTCTATTTAAGAATGCAAACCAGTTTTCTTTGCCAATTCCCACTTCCTCTAACACACACATATGAGGATAAAGTTTTCTACTGTCTTTTCTGAAAGGAGATGGATGTAGTATTTTCCTTCCTTTGCTGATTAACATTTTGGTTGAAATACTGTGTACTCAAAACTTCACAAACTCTCAATTAAATATTTTTTCTTCTTTTTCCTTCTTTTACCTTGTTTTCTCCCATTCTCTTTCTTTGACTCCTCTTTCTGCTTACAGCCTGTGTTTAATCTTCTGAACCACCCCTACCCAATCTGTAGACAATACTTCACTCATTGTCACTATGCTGTTCACATTTTTAGCCTGCCTTTCATTCTTCGTGTACATACACTAAATTGGATGTTGTTTCCAAGGTGCTGGCAGTGGAGCCTGGAGGCACAGCCTCTGTGAAGAGAGGCCAGGGCTGCCCTATGCAGTAGCAGCCAGTTGCAATTGGCTCCAGTCAACCCACTGCAGGGCACGGCTGAACCCAGCAGCTGAGATGATGGTGCCTCAGGAAAAGAGTATTTCAGAATGGGCAAAGCACTGCATGGAAGTGGAAGTGAGGAAGAAAAGCAACAGAAACAATCCTGTGAGCATCAGGGTGATACCAGAAGCAGGGGGAGGAGCTGCTCCAGGTGCTGGATCAGAGATTTCCATGCAGCCCATGCAAGCAAACATGTTCTAAGTGAACTGTATCCTGTGGAGAGGACCTATGCAGGATTAGGGAGAAAATGTGAGGAGGAGGGAGCAGCAGAGAGGTGTTGTTATGAGCTGACCTCTGCTCCCCTTCCTCATCCCCCTGCTCTGCTCAGTCTGGGGAGAGGTAGAAAAGTCAAGAATGAAAGATGAAGGCTGAACCTGGAAAAAAACCCAACAGTTGGTGGAAAGAGTTGTTTTAATTTTTGTCTTTTTTTTTCTCACTGTCCGAATCTATTTCACTTAGTAATTAAATCAGTTTTCCCCAAGCTAACTCTATTTTGCCCAGGACAGTAATTAATAAGCAATCTCCCTGTCCTTACCTCCACCCATTATCTTTTTTCTCCCCTCATCCTCTTGAGGAGGGAGAGTAAGAGAGTGGCTGGCATCTGGCAGCCTTCCAAGGTCAACCCACCTTTTGTGTTTGTACTATATTTTTCATAACGCACCCAGTTTTGGGGTGATTTTTATGACATGCATGTGATATTTTGTGGGGTTAAGGAACAGTATGGAATAACAGTACTTATACAAAAATAAGGAGAAATTAATATTATTAAAACTAGACATAGATGAAAAATATGGCTACCTGGAAAATTCAGTCCTTTTATGTAAGAAAGAACTGATCTGAATCACAATATTCTATACAAAGGATAAACTTGACAAGGAGAGACCTTGCAGTCATTGTGGACAGTAAATTGCAGATGAACTCATTCAGTGTATCTCAGGGGAGAACAGTAAGTGAGATATTTTGCCTGCTTACACTAAAGCATGAAGTCATGCAGAAATTAATTGTTAATCTCTGCATAGCTCTTACGAGGTCATGTCGGGAATTCTGTTCTCAATTCCAGGCATCTCAACACCTGAAATACATGAACAGCCCTGAGAGGTTTTCTAGGTAGATAGTTCAGAGAGAGAGAAGTACTAAAATGACTGCAAACCATGCAGGATTGATTTCTGCAAGGAAAAGAAAAAGCAGTAGAAGAGATCAACACACTGCATACATAAAGCAGCCACATTAGGTATGACTTGATATGATATTTAAAGGGTGTAAATTCCATGAAAGAAAAATAATTATCAAGGAAATTAAAAAAGGACATCTGCAAGTGTGAAAATTGAGTAGCATTTATATTGTGAAGAGGTATCTGAAACCTTGATGTATATACTCTAAATCAATAAGGAGAAAATTTGTTACTATTGGGATGCAGCTTTATCACTTTAGGGGGCACATTCCATGTTCATTGTTTTGTTTTGCTTGTAAACAAACAGGAAGGTTTTATTTTCCTTGGTTTATTAATTTTACTTTTACTTAAGCAAAAAATTGTATTTTTTGTTTATTCTTTTATATTCTTTGATATTCTGTGATACCAAAAAGAGAGAAGCTAAACCTGTCAGGACAAGTGACTTGACCTTTGGAATAACTCCAAATGCAGTGTCGTACATTATGTCATTTGGTATTTGCAGTGTAAGAAGCATTGTTAATCTCTGGATGAGGGCATAATCCCTGTGGTTAGTAGAGACTTTCCACAAATATGCAAATGCCCATTTTAACTTTTCCTTACCTACTTCATGTGCATAAAATCAGTGAACCAGATAGCTAAAATTAATGTCTCAGGAAGAAGACCTGTATCCTTAATGAACAAGGTTAAAATGGGAAAACCTTTCCAATAGCAATCCTAATACAGTTTCATCTCTACATTGATTTATAGCTTAAATTAAACTTCTTTTTAGTTCGATACTCATATTGTAGGTCTCACTCTAAGTAACAGAGAACTTGAGTCCAGGTGAAAAAGATAATCTTCACTGAGAAGATGGACTAAAAGCTCCTTGATTCCTCATGCAAGCATCTGCCTACTGTAATTTTTTCTGTAGGAGTTGGAAAAGGTATCTTTCATGGAGTACCACTGCAAAAGTTGAACGAGAGGTTTTTATGGATTCATTACACTGAAAGTAGGCCACCTTCAGTACATTCATCAGTGTGCATGCTATTCCACTTGATGGCAGGTGAAACAATAATAAATAATGCACAAAGGAAGTTAATCTGTTTCCAGAGTATTTTAATAAATAAAATGTACAAAGCCATTCAGGCCTTGGGCTTCTTGCCAGAGCCTGATGTGAAATACCAAAAGCACACAAAACACCTCTGGAAACTGTTAAGCTGCTTGTTCCAATTTCAAATTTGTATTTATTTATTTCTTCTCACACACTGTGATTGGATTTCATACAGTAATCACACTAATAATAACATTATATGAAGTGAGAAAGAGGAACATCTTTACCAAGGACAGTTATTGTTGCATCAAATTCTAATTATTCCTCCTATACTCCTTTTATTTTCTGTGTTTGGTACTGCAGAGGATAGCACAGAAAAGCAGCTGTTGCTTGTGTGAAGTGCTCACATTGGAATGAACCGCACACAAAAAGGAAACCAAAGACCCACACATTAATAGCTGTAAAAGCATGTTCTGCTGGCCAAGGAGGAGGTACTGAGAAGGGATGCAGCATGTTTCCCTTCACTTGCATGACACTCCTCTGGCCGCTGCTTTCACCTGGCCTGTGTATTTCCTAGTCAGTCAGGCTCTTATGTCTCTATAGGCATTGGGAGCCACTATTATTCCCTTTACTCATTTAGTATCACCAGGGAAGGACAGATGCTTGTGCAAAGACTGTGTGAAATACATTTCTTATATCTTCCTTCCTTTAGTGAAGATTCATGCTGTCAACCTCAGTGGAAGACGTAGAATACGCCACTGCCCACAGTTGCGATAGATACTCTTTGTATAGGTACGTGCAAATAAGAACATACATTGCATTGTTAAGGAGCTGATTTATCAGAAAACACCCAACCAACCAAACAAACCCCCAAAGAAACAAAAACAAAACAAAAAACCCCTGTGTTTTTCTGCTGTTAATAAATTCATAGAGTCAAAACAAACAGTATCCCAGTCTGTAGACTAGTAACAAGTGTAAGCAAATAGTAAACACAAGTTAACTTGCAACTATTTTATATACCACAATATAATATTGTATGGCATCAACATCAGAACATTCTTATTCCATTTTCCATTTCAAACACTTAGTTTGTCCATTCTCTTAAGTGATTCTTAATCTCTTAAGACTATGGTTAAATGGATATGTCTGTCACAATTTCAGTGTTTCAGTTCAGACCATTAGAAATATAGTGGTTAAATTTATTTAAATGTAGTGGTTTACTAGACCAAAAATATCTTGGTTAGATAATGAATACTAATATGCTAAGAGAAAAAATTATTTATAATTGGGAAAATACAATCATAAAAGCTAATTCCAGTGATTAAAAAAAAAAAAAAAAATTTAAAAGTATGTCAGTAGCTGGAAAAAGCACCCCCAAAACTATATAATATCATGAAATGCACTAGAAAATGTTCCATTTTGCCAAAAAATAGAAAGTGGTATTAATTATAGTCTCAGAATCGTGACTTAATACTGATGGTGTTATAAACATCATTATCTTCACATATGCTTTTGCATAAAGGGAAGAAGTAATTATTAAGACTTCTGAAAGAATACAGAGCAAATAAGATTAATATATCCCCTGTACCTTGTATTTTTAACTGAAAGAGGCAGAATGGGACTCTTTATGAAATTGAGAGATCTGCTGCTGCTGAACATGTATTGTAGAAATATAACAGTATGATTAAACAACAGCATTGCATTATTCACTTTATAAAAGTGTCATGAAATGGGAACAGTCAATTACTGTTCAGTACCTTCAAACAGTTACTCCTGGAGATACATCTATATATGTACACTTTATATAATTTTTTTGTCTCACACACTAGTGATTTCAAGGAACAGAAAAATGTTGTTATTGTGCTGTTGGGAAAAAAAGAACAAAAGAAAAAAGTGTAGATGAAAATATGATATACCATTACAGGAAAACCATATTTCCAACATGACAGCAACTATCTACCTCATTAATAGCAACCTTCTAATATTTCAAAAGGAAATAAATTTCTTATCTACCCATTAACTCTCTTAAAAATTGTTCAACAGCTATTGGATCCTCTGTGGGAAAAGTCCTGTAATCAGGAACATAACTCTTTTTTCATAAATGAATATATTAGCTCCCTGGCTTTTTCCTACAAAAAGGGAGAGAAAAACTCATGTGGCAGGGTTTTGTTTCTTATATTAGCCATTGTTGCTGTATTTAGTGAATGTTTTTCTCCTGTTGGTATGTTTTAGGATTACTCTGACAACAGATATGGATTCTATGGAGCTTGAAGAGAGTTATGTATTGTTTTGGGTTAGCACTTCAATTTCCATTAGAAATAGAAGTGGAACAGCTCATAAAAAGTGGTTCTACATGAGAGAGATCATGACCAGGTCCTGAGGCCAAGCAGTGAGGGACAGCATGAATTCAAGCAGTTCCACAGTTAGGCAATGGCTGCCTCAAAGCCAGTTTAAGCCTTCTTAAAATTCTTGCAAGTTGATTTTTTGGGTTTTATATATCTATATATATATATATCTGTCCCAAAATGATAAGATTATGTGAAATATATCAAAATAAAGTTGCTAGTGAAAAATACAGAAAGCATCAGGAAAGTCCTATGTAGCTGTAGCTCCAACAAACATCAGAAGGATCTGAAATCATTCTCTGGTTCAGACAGTGCCACAGATGTTCTTGTGATTTTTAATACAAATTTTGTTTTTATATATCTTCTCCTTTTCTTCTCCAGTTACCTCTCTCACAGTGTTTAGCCTCCTTCTTTGCTTTAATCTTTCTTTTCATATTGTCTACTGCTTTCCCAGTAATGTCTCAAACTGAATGAACTGCAAATGATGCCAGGTTCTTCAGGAGCCTTCTGTGTTCAGTTGAAATGGTTGCATAAACCCCACATTTTCTTTTAATTTCTGCAGGCCAGAAAATCAAAATACTTTTTGTTGTTGTTGTTGTTCTCATAGGAAATTGTACAGGATCCTAACTCAGCAATATTTCTACTCAATTAATTATGACCACTCTTTGCCTTCTAAAGAAGGTGCCAGCACTTGCAGATATGCTGATACCATGATTTCAACTGTTTTTACCTTCCCTCAAGTTCACACTTACATATTCTACAGGTTCCTATGAAAAGGACCTTTCAGAAAATCCTGTACCTAAGAGTTTGTCCAAGAGCATTTATAGGCATCAGATTAACTACATTTTGATGTGTATACTGAGAATGTTATACCTAAACTTTAACTAAAACATTAATATTAGCAACAGTTGAGGTCAAACCTGCATTCTTTTCTGGGAGTTAGAAATGATCATTTGTTTTTTTTTTCAGTTGTTCGGTCAGCTCTAATGATATCCAAATCTTGCCCTTAGAGCTTGGAAGATGAGTGACCTGGGGAAAACCGGTATTTAGATGTAGAAAAGCCAAAATTGATAGTGAAAGAAAATTTGTCTCCTGCCTTCTGCAGGGTGTTGTAAGCAATGGCAAGGAAATAAAACAAGACAGGACACAGTACTTGACTGCAATTTTAATGAGTTCCACTTCTGTAAGTGATTTTTTAGTTTGACTAATGCGATACTTAAAAAAGTTTATCTAATGAAGGGCAGTTTTCCAACCACCATTGTCTTAGCAACCATGACATGCCAGTGATGAGTGAGGAAATAGTTCTCTTTCTAATCAGTACTTTGCAAGATTAGTTATGATGAGTTCTCATTACAAAAATATATTTTTTTATTAAGTATCATTTATGAATAGATCACAATTTACTTTAAAAATAATAATATTTTTTCACTATATAATTTTGACAACTAATATTTCAGTTGTGGGCTATGTAACAACTTGTTTTTCTTTATCAGTGGTGGTCAAATATTTACCTACATCATATCTCTGTGTTCAATGATAGACATTTAAAGTGCAGCAGAAAAATATCAGCTAATGATTATAGCTGATGAACAACTTATACAGACCTTTTTGGAAGTGTTTTCACCAACATCTATCACTGGTTAGATAACAAAACTGGGTAATATGATCCTGTGGATAATGCAAATTGAATCTTTTTTTTTTTTTCTTTCGTGAACAACAAAATTCAAGAGCCTTCAGTAACGAAAAGAAACATACTCCAGTTCAAATACTCATCCAACTCCTTGTAATAATATTCTTATAAATATAGATGTGTCTTGAACTGAGGTTTTACTGTTTAATGCTCCATTTTGGCATTTTTAATAAAAAGACATTTACTTTTTCTGTGAATAGTTACGTTTCCATGCACGTGTATATATTGTATGGCCACTAAGATACTGAATAGCTGTAGCTCTATTTCAGGATACAAGGTGGTGCTGTTTCTTTTTAAAACTGAAAATATTGTGTTGATATGGTCTTGTAGAAAGCAGTTCTTTACATAGCAGTTCAGGCTGAAAAGAAGCCAACTTCTCTTATCTCCAGTTCTATTTAATTGGTTTGCAATTAAATGGAACATCCATCCATCCATCCATCCATCCATCCATCCATCCATCCATCCATCCATCCATCCATATGTGCACATATATACATAAATCCCAATAAGCAGTTTTAAACCAATAACAGACTTTAGCCTTGTACATAATGGTGAGTTTGAGTAATTGCATGCAGGGTCTGTCTCCTACATTAAAAATAATCTACATTTTATTGTAGAACTAAAGTACAGCCACTTTCTTGAATATTGATTCTTTTCTCTGTACCATACATGAATGAATGAAGCATTTGAAACTCTTGTAGTTTTACACAGATATTAAATATCTGTGATATATTTACCTATGTTTTTTGCCTATATGTCAATTAGTTCTGGGTAAAATAATGACAGAGGTTTTTTTTTTTTTTTTTTTTTTTTTTTTTTTGTTTGGGTTTTTTTTTTTTTTTTGTTTTTTTATTAAAATTTTGAAATTTGATATTTTAAAAGAAAACAAATAAAATTGTCAATA
>JANIJG010004045.1:13801-31224 GCA_024611175.1 Megaceryle torquata | reverse complement strand
CACAGAGATTATGAATTTCGGTTATATTTTTCGCTGTTTTTTGTGTATATTTGTATTTTTGTTGTGGAAAAAATTAAGAGGGGTGTTTTTTTTTTTTTTTTTTTTTTTTTTTTTTTTTGTGTGTGTGTGTGTGTTTTGTTTTGTTTTGTTTTTTTTTAATAAAAATTAGAAATGTGACATATCAAAAAGAAAACAAGTAAACTGCCAATACAAATAATTCTGTGATCTTAACCCAAATCCTTCCCTTCTCCCCGGTACTCGCTGTTACCAACATAAATGTTATACTGTGAATTGAAAGACTAATTTCTGAGCTCTTTGCTGAATGACATTGTCTTTTTTTTGGATCTTTTTTTGCAAAGTCTACTATGCAGCCTGGAGTTGATCGTCTTTCCAGGTAGCAGAAGACATTTGGTACCTTGCAGAATCAGGTCCTTGCATGAAATGACCATGTCCCTTTTGAAACCTCACATTTTGTGAAAGAATTCAAGGAACCTTAGACTGTGGATTAATGGAATATCAGGCAAAAAGCAAAAAACTATTAAAATATACTAAGGTCATATTATTGCTTCCATTAGCAATTTCTATAATTACTTCCATTAGATTTTTCGATATACCTGTCACGTTAAGTTTCATGATCCTAAGAAGATCTTACAAACTGTGCATATGTACAGTTCCACTGAAATTGATGGGATTACTTACATAAGAGACATTCACATCTAAATGTTTGCTGAATCACAGTCTTTAATTTACACAGATAATGCCAAAATAGACTGCTCATCTTGCCCACGGATTCTTCTTATATAATCAGGCAAAAAAAATGTCTTTTCAGACACCTCCACAACATGCCCAAGTTGTTACATCCTCGATGTCCTGGACAGTATCTTCTGGGACTAAAATACTTTGTATTGAGCAGATTGTTCAAATATTCTACCAAGATCATTATGTTTTTATGCATTTTTGCTTTCTGTGGAAAGGTAGCCCAGGTAAACATTTTATTGGTCTGTCTCTACGGTTACATAAAATTATTTCGTACATAGTCATACATAGCCACAGAATCATAATACTTGATTGCAGTCTACATCTTTTGGTTTGTATGGTTTGGTCCTTAACACCTACCTCCAGCACCTACTTTTCATATATACATATGCACATATATATATGTGCACAATGTTTTATTTTTATCTTTTCACAAGATAGCCTTAGTGATATATAGTTTATCTAAGTAGGTACCTAAATCACTTCCAAAATTATCAGTAAAAAGAAATAAATATCAAGATCTGTAGCTACTGTCATAAGCTGTTTAGTAGATGGCTACATCATTAATCCTCATAACTAACTGGAGTTTTATATCTAAATACAAGGTAAGTGATTCTCATCTTGCAGGGTAATAATTAGGGAAATAGATCTTTAAGATACTCTCAGTATGTGTTCTAATAAAAAACCTGCAGCATGGTATACTTCCTTCTTTCTGGTTGTAGGACTGATACTTCCCAATATTTATAGATGATAATATAATCCTTGGCCTTGTTGAGCAATTTTGAACACTGAGGTCATCCAGGATAAAAAAATAAATCCTCTGTAAAGGTTTTCACTACACAGGTCTAGAATCTGTCTGAAACTATAAATAGACAGCCTCTATGATAAGAATAGCTCCTTCTGGGCTTTGATGTTGCCTGTTGAACATTAGTCTCTCAGTTCGGCTACAAATTAGCAAACACTGTACTTCTGTAACCTAGTGCTAATTTGAGAAAGTCAGTGCAAACATGACAGAGTTACCCTTTTGTGACATATCTCTCTTTTCTAATCCTCTCTTTTAGACCGATTTTTTCATTCCTTTTTATTCAGGTTACCTAAATGGGAATATCTATTTAAAGAGCGGTACAGAATGTTCAAAATTATGATAAAAGGTATGATTACCTAGCAAGTAAAGGTCAGTGAACCTAACTCATAAAGCTAGATGACTAACTAGATGACTAAAGTCAGGTTAATTTCACAGGGACTAGTAAACCTCTACTCAATGAAAAGTGTGGGAATCTAGGGGAAGAAAGAAATAATGATCAAATGAAAAATGTATTCTACAATATTATCATATCTTACATAAAAATGTAGCAGTAGGGATGACACTGGTTATGGGAAAAATTATGTTACTGGCATGGATAAAGTTGTCTCTAGATAACAATGAAGTCTAGACAAAAACATGTATCTGACAGCTTCTGAGTCCTAAGGGAAGAATTTGAGGTAATGCAAAAGGTTTTGTCTTTATCAGGGCAGAAGCACAATTGAAATCTCCACCAAGTATTGTACACATTTAGAGTGAAGAGGAAAATAATAGATTTATAAATTCCAAAGTCATTATTTAGAGCGTGGGTATATATTTTAAGGCAAAATTCACAGATTTTAGGTACATGCAGAATCAAATACTAGCACATTAACTGTGAAACATTTCTCCTTTCCCCATATGAACTAATGATTGATGGACAAAGGGGAAATCTGAGCTTTTGGACTATACACTAGAATGCATAATGCATTATGTTTTCCAATTATGCTTGTCACTAGTGATAGGTCACTGGCAAGCATATGACACAAATGACCTGATTAAGCATTCTGTTCAGGATTTCCTATTTGTGTTGTGGTTATTTTTCCTACCTGCATTTTCACATTATGCATGGTAGGTCTCACCATGCATTCATGAGAGGCAGGTTTTTGGTTTTTTTTTTTCTCATACTGATTATTTATGATTATTCCTCATATCAGGAGGTCTCATCCAAATGTCAGTGAAGACAGTGCAATTCATTCACAGATTTCAATGGGCTTTGAATTAGATCTAAGTTTTCAGTTTTGTTCAATTTTATGATGATCACATGAATCATTACAACACCTTAATCATTAAAAGTAACTTTCATTAAAATATGAGTGTGAAGCTAGGTATTGTTATGGTTTTTGATAGTTAAGAAAGGGGTAAAGGATTTTATTTTACTTTATGGCAATTTCCTTAATAGATTAATTTGAAAAACTTGTAGTTCAATCATTAAGAATTAACTTGAAGTCATTGGGATTTATGTTAGGTATCCAGGAGAAATTAATTGCATGATGTCAATAGATTTAGGGAATCTTCAAATGTATAGAAAACAGGCATTCAATACTGACATAAATGACCACATGAAATAAAGTTCATTACCCAGAAACACCTTTGTGGTTTCTCTGAGTCAGTCAAAAATATTACTAGAGAGAGATGTTTGTTGGACAGGTATTATTGTTAATGTAATATGCAAGTAGAATATGCTTGGGAAAAGAGGTTTGAATTTAAGTTTACCATTAACAGCAAAGGTTCCAAGTCTCCAGCTTTCATTCCCCCAGCAAATGCCTTATATAATATTATAATTATCTGGCCCTCGATTTCCAGGTAGGCTCCTGAGCCATGAAGAATGATCCTTAACCCCTGATAGTGGAAAGGGAAGAAAATGCCAATAGTTGCTTCTCTGTACTGACTACTGAAAGCTGGTTTAGGAGTTTGGATTGTGGATTTTTTTTATATATATAAAAATATATCTCTATTACATATATAAGAAGCCTTGGTTGATATAATTTCATTTTACTAACTTTCTGAAACAAAGAGGATTATTCTTGTGGCTGTAAGTTTATTTGTCTTCTTTGCTGAATCTTATGGTTCAAACAGAAATAAGTATTGAGCCACCTGCTCATCAGCTCGACCTGCCTTTCTTCATTAAATAGATTGTGTGTGATAGGCACTGTGAGATTTTTAAATTTTTTAGTAAAAAATATTGTGGCAAGAACTATTTACAAATTCACTTTGAGTTCTGCAAATAATTTGTCTTCTCTTCAACTCCTGCTCCTTCAGTTCTTATTTTGAGCATTTAAATACTCAAAATGGTATGTTTTACAATATTAAAATTGTTTCCATTTTTCATTATTAGATATTTTGTTTAAAGGTTTAGTTACTTTAAGATAAGACTAAAAATTTCACTCTAATGACAAAATATATTTTCATTTTGGATCAAATAAAATGTTTATCTTCAGGTCATACAAAATCTTTCAATTTTGTTTACTTTGATGAGAGAGAAAGTGAAGCTTTTCCATCTTTAATATAATCAAATAATTTTTCTTATCACATCTTGCACCAATCACTGAGTCAAAACTCACTTATCCAAGTTATAAATATAGAATAAATTTCACTTCAGGGCAAAGGGAAATAAGCAGGTTTTATAGAATAAAGATTATAGGAAAGATCTTATGCTGTTATGTGTGAAAACCACTTAGTTATTAGATCAAGTAAAAGATCTCGACATTTGAAAACTGGGTCTTTGAATACTGGAATCCAACATATTGCCTCAAGTGCCTCAGAAAAATTATCTAAAAACTTATGTTTTGGATAATCATAATCCAAAATGTCTCTACTTCAGAATGCTATGATTCCTGGATTAGGGTTACCTAATGCACCCTATGCCTCAGCTATAGCATGAATTCCAAAATCATTTATTAAACATGTCACCTTATAAAGCCATGCTTCTTTTAAAAAGTAAAAAGTTAACAAAACAATAAAAGGAAGAAATTATACTTTGGGAATTAGAAAAGCCAAATATTGTCCTCAGCCTGGGGGGATTCAAATTCACATCTCCCAGGAGTGTACCCAGTAAAAGATAATCTGGGTAAATTAATCCTGTATATCTCCTGCTGTGCTGTTATTGCATAACTATGCAGGAGCATGATTTGTGATAAATTCTAATAGAATAGAAGGGGGACCACACTTGAGTTCTCTTACCTCCACTACTACCTTTTCATCTTTCTCCTGACTTGCTTTAGTTACATTTTCTGAAAAGTGTGGCCTCCTCAAGAGAGGGAGTTCATGTTCCTCTGATGATGCTGACCCGGTTAGTAGGTCTGCTTATTTCCTTTGTCTCAGTGGAGTTTGGATGGGACTTCAACTCAGGTTGAAACATTTCCAGATATATGGCAAGTGAAGAACTTCATGGGATTACGCAATTCTATTTATGGTGGTGCTAGCCTGAGATACTCTGGACCACAGAAGATACCTTGTTACTTAGTCTGAACCATTTTATTTGGGGACCTAAAATCCTTGTTTTGTCTTAGTCTCTAAATACCTTGTAGCAGCTCACCTTTTAAGTTTGTGATGAAGCCAGGAATTTTTAAAAAGTGCCAAAAGGCTTTTGCTAATATTGTAACCTTTCTTGCCTCCTACAGAGACATGTGCAGATTCTTACAGGTAGCAGTTACGCACATTGCAGTCATATCTATGAACATTTAAATAGAGTGAAATAAGCAGATTGTGTATAGCCTAAGGTAGAATCCAGCCTGAAGTCTCTTCACTATTGAAAGGAGGCTTTTCCCATCCTTATTAAAAGGAATCACTTTGTTGTACATAAAACTGACTATTACAAAATATTATTGTAGGTAGTGCATATAAATTAAATGAATCTTGAGATGCCCTAAGTATAGAAACAGTAATATAATCATTTGATGTTAAGGAGATGCTTCCAGAAACATTGAACTAATGGGTTTTATTTGTAAACAGATGACATAACTTATTGTTATGCTTAATTATATCTGGCCTCTCTATTACTCAGTTATGCAGGCACTTATTTAATGTAAGTCAATACTTATTAAAACAAATATCTATGCTACAAGTAGAAATTTACATTACTCTTCCTATTACAAAAAACAAAATCAAAACTAACCAAACAAAAAACAAACCACCAAACAAAAAAAAGAACAAAAGACAGGAAAATTTTCAAGGAAAAGCAGCATCAAGAGACATCTTGTAGCTTAAGCACAGTTTGAGAAACAAGTACATATTGTAATGAGATGGTGAGAATATTTGCTTGCATATGTGTAAATAATCTCAGGTTTATAAGTGAAGGACCGTGGACTTTGCAAAGAGAGAAGAATGATTTTTAGTCTTGCTAAAATAGTCAAAGGTTAAAGGAACTGACTATTGGTTGAATAAGTAATACTAAGTAGCCAATATGTCCTCTGTGCTGCCTAAATTGAGAGCAAGTATAAGACTTCAGACATCTAATTTGGGACTTCAAAGCCATCATCAGCTTTTTATGTTTAAACCAACAAGGCTTGCAAGAACACAGGCCAGGTTTCCTCTAAAATTTAAAATTCAAAGAATTCACTTTGAAATTTAATAGAGTACATTTTGCTAAAGTAAACATTTTGGTCACAGTGGTGACAGATGTGCCCATACAATTGTGGGTTTATTTAAAGTGACCCAGCACTTTCAGAGGTTACCAACTATAAGATATCATGCTAGCATAACCACTTAAAAGGACATGTATTTCAACAGTAGCTATAGATACACATTTTATGTACACACAAAGTTCTTAAAATAAGACATTTCTGTTAGGTATACCATTACATTCTGTATGATGTTTATGTCTGCATGATATTACACTTTTCCTTACTTGCAAAGGTAATTGAAAGAAGTTATTACTTCTTTCCTAGGGTTTGATCTCAGGAAGAGTCTAAACCTTTATATTCATCCATCAAAGCTCTTAAACACATAGCTGAGTTTAAACAGTAATTCACATCTAGCTAGATTTAAGAACATATTTAGAATCAACAGGTACACCTCTGAATATTTGGTACTTTGCAGCACCCAGCCCTGACATTCTACAAACAGCAGACATGAATGTGTAGTTTAGCCTTTGTGTGAGGAAGAAAAAAGATGCATGGGCCTGGCAGTGACTTTCAATGTATACTGTAAATATCTGCAGCTGCACTATTTTTGCAGCTGAGTGAAAGGTGCTGCTTGGTTTACAATGCATAACAAATCCCATTAGGGGAATGGAGCTGCTGAAATTCTTTTCACATTGAGATCAAACCCAGCTTTGCTAAACCATGTAATTTTTTTTCAAGTAAGGATAGAACAGAGACACTTACATGCATTAAAGTGGTTTCTCCATTCAATAAACATTACACATTAGCCAGTATTTTCTTTCTGTAATATATTTGTCATTCATATGGAAGAGTTGAATAATTGTATAGTGAATGAACCTCAAGAAGAACATCAATCACAGATACTGAAGAAAACATAACACTGGAATTATGAATAACATCTTGTTTACGTAATGTCACTATATACAGCATTTGTATTGCCTATGAATGTAATAAATAACCTGGACTGTGATCATTGTACTGGCAACAGTTTAAATTAGTTTCTTCCACAGTGATTTTGGTACTATTTCCTCTCTCTTCAGTGAAAGGAAAAAAGAAAAATGTGAGGTACACCTTAGTGTGTGGAAAAGGAAGCATAGCAAATAGGATATGTTTCTTGTATGCCTAAGGATTTCAGCTTGGCATTTGGATCAGGTGACATGGAAAGGTAGGCTGAATCAGAGATTCAGAGATACCTAAACCTGCTTGCATAATGTGAAATCCCCCACTTCGTTCCAGCTGTCTCCAAGCAACAACAGCAAAATCACTTGAGTTAATGTACCAAGTAATAAATCAAAGCAAAACTTATGGGGTTTTTTTTGTTTTGTTTTGGGGTTTGTTTGTTTGTTTGTTTTGTTGTGGTTTTGTTTGTTTGTTTGTTTGTTCGCTTTGTTTTGTTTTGTTTTCCAAATAACCTTTACAAGAGAAATGCAGAAGGCAAGGAAGGAAAGATAAAGAGATATCCTTCTGTTAGTTTTAATACATTTGTGATTCTCTTAGTTATCACAGGGACAATCTTGATTTAGAAGTGTAGATGATAAGGAACAGATGCTAAACAAGGTATGCTTTGCTCAGATGAATCAAGGTGATTTTTCTGCTATGAAATCCAGCATAAAGGAAAGATATCACATTAAAAATAACTCATGCTCTGCGCTCCAGGAACTCTTGGGAGAGTTAGTAAGAGTGCCAGTGGGGGCAAGGAGCTATTGGCATTTTGTTTCCTCGGGAATATTGCTGCGAGTGAAGAGGAAAGGAAGATTGATGTGTGGTTTTAATGAGCTTCAGGTTATTTCTGAAACTTCTGAAAACTCTTTACAGTGGAACGGAGATTAGGAGTGTGAAAATAGTTTTGAAATGCCTATTTAATTCTATCATTTTTTCCCCTAAGTCTTCTTATCTCCAAACCAAAGTAAAATCCATTTTATTGTATGGAAACACAACATCTATTAGGTCCATACATACTGCTGTGCTTATGGGTTAAGCCATTCATTTAGATGAAAATCTATCAAAGTAGTTTAGGAAAAGATGAATACTGTTAACCTTTCATGAAAAAAAAAAAAAAAAAGAGAGAGAGAGAGAAGACTATACTAAAATATATTCACAAATCCTTCCTTTAGTAGTTGTATTCTGATTCCTACATAATTTCAAGTCAACAAATAACTTAATATCATGTAGTGCTTGCTAACTGATAAGAAGCTCATCTGCACAGACAAATAAAGAACAAGGAAACAATGGCAGGAGGAATAACTCCATAACCTGCCTGGCTGCTCCCAGGCCACCAGCAACAAAAGAGCCACCATCTCAACAAGACCAGAGGAGCACAGGGGCACAGTAACAGGCAAAAACCCAAATCAAGGGCTCTGGAGGAATGTTCACCTTGCCCAGGCCCAGGCATACTGAGTGGCTAAGCCTAGCTGCTGGATGGACCCACCTTGTACATATGTATATACGTATTTTTGCACCACTGGAACTTCATTCTGCTCAGTCTGAGGTGAGGAGGATGAGATCATTGGTGCTGTTGGTGTTCGTGTATGCATGTATATATACATGTATGTTGTAGTATGTTGTAGGTAGTGTAAACTACTTACCACATATACACATCAGCATCATTACTGGAGAAACTAGGTGACTGAGTCAGGCTAGAGGGAAGCCAGGCCCTGGAGACAGCTGCAGGAGGTCCAGGCAGTGCAGGAGAGATCCTCTAAGTTTCCAAGATCATCTGATTGTGTAATCTCAACATCACTCAAGACAGAACATCACTTGCAGTTTAGAGAATTGTATTTAATATCTTTAATTTTCTGATCTTCTGTTACCTAGGGCACTTTAATTCATTTTATCATGATCTGTGAAGTCAAGTTGCTTTGTCTCTTTATAAATGCTTAAAGATATCCAGAAATTATTCTGTTTCCAAAGCTTAACAGAATTCTAATTCTTTTTAGCTGGCTGAAAATGTTATGTATTTTATTGGTTTGTCATTTTTCACAAAAATAGACAAAACCAGTGGTGATGAAAAAGAAGCAGAAATGTAAAATTTCTTGCTATTTTTCACAACCTTTCTACCTTAGCCTTTTTGCCTAAGATATGTCTTCAAATCAAATCCTTTCGTCATGCTGCTTTGCTGAAATAAGGTCATTATGCCCAATACAAATGACCAAGAAATAAGAAAATATAATTACCTTCATTTTACAAACAGGGTATAGTAAACAAGGGAGTTCCAAAGCCTGAAATAAGGCTTTCTACTTCACAAAGAAGTTCTGGTTTGCCTTTAATGGTTTATGACCTTTGCAGTGGAATATTGTGTGCTTTCTGCAAACACACATACATCTAAGAATCTGCAACTTCACGCCAGGCAGCATTAAGGTTCAGGGTAAAGGAAACAGCAGGCCTGTAAGCTTCCAAATCCTTCTATCACGACTTTGAGGCTGCTATATCTGTCTTTTTCTAGAGAGATGATCAAAACTGAACATGCCATACCTACCAAAGGACATGTAGGCTTGTACTGTGTGACCAGCAGATGCCTCAACAGGCATTGACAATGGAGTTATAGGAAAACTGAATTGTGTGGTATTAAATTTAATCATGTCTAGTTCCTCACTCAAAGCAGTATCAACTGTACTTATTCCATTCCTGACAGACCTTTACTTTCTCTGTTTGTAAAGTCATCTGATGGCAGTGATGGCCTTGCCTGCTCTGTCTTTCACAGTGCCAGTAGGTCTGACTTTCTATTCCAAAGCACTGGCGCTTTTTCCTAAGTTTCCCTGAATCTTTCTTGCTGCAGTTTTCTCCTTCTCATATCCACCATGTAAAAGGGAATAGATTGTGTCTTCATCTGTACCAGCTTTTATTGTACTTGAACAGTATTATCCTTCCTTTTCTTAGGCTAAGCAACATTACATCTTTTATATAAAGTATATATAATTGCTTCCTCACTCCTGTATTAGTGCATCCTGTTGGTGAAGGAACTTAAGTTTGTACCAGAACTCTTTTTTTCATAGCTTGATTACACTACTATCATATGAATCAGTGTCAAAAGCCATCCTAAACTCAAGATGTGTATGCATACTACTTCTTTCCTACCCATGAGATCTATTGGTTAGTTGTAGAAAGAAATGTACTTTTATTAACATGATTTGGTCTGATAAATATACGTCAACTGCTTGTTATCTTCCCCATATTTACCAACTGGCTATTTGATTATTTGTTTTGGAGTTCTTTTGAAGGTAGAATCTATAATCCCTGAGGCATTCTTTTGTTCGCTGAAGTTCAGCACTGCATTTTTCTTTTTTTGTGGTCTTTTGATCCATCTGCCATCCTCCGCAAATTCTCAAGAAAAACTGCTGTCATTTCAGAGATTACTTCAGCTACCTTTCCATTACCCTATCATGAAATTCATCAGACCCAGACAATATGAAAAAAAAAAATTATGCTCTGAGCTCCCATTTTCATTTTATGTCAAAAGGTCTCAGCATTTGCTGTTTGTATTGATTGCAGTTGTTCTTTTCAGCAGGGAAATGTGTCTTAAATTATATTTAGATCACCTGCTTGTTATCAAGTGTTCTCTCTTAATGAGTAGTGACTAATTACTGCCTTGTTTTTATTTTTACTTTTATTACTTAGGAACTTTTTCCTGATACTTTGGATGTCTATTCCTATTTAGATCTTATTTCATGTCTGCATATCAAGTTCCAGTTGGTTCTGAGGAGCTTCATCAGCTTGGTTTTCTATTCACTCTTTGCATGCTTTCCCCTTGTTTTTGAATCAATGAAGAGCACCATATTTATCCAAGTGGGTCTCTTACTACCTCTTTTAGCATAGTTTACATAGGTGCCCTAAATATAATTTCTTTTGACAAAATGTCAGTTCCTTATGACACTTATTAATCCCTTTGCCTTTATTCACACACAGTGTCTCTTACAAATTGGATTGATTTATTGAGAATAATTCTCTTGAAATTTTCCTCAAGAATCACAACAGATTTTGAATATCACTCCCAAATTGTCTGTCAGCTCTTCAAGAAGCCCTTTGCTCTGATTAGGAGTAAATCCACAGAAAAAAAATCCCCTATTTGTTCTATTTCTTTCTTCACTATTTCTGTCAATTTCTGTAGCATTGGGCACTAGCTTTACTTGACCTTGTGTATGTATTTGTATTCCAAATACACATCTGATAAATTAAACAGTACCTTGAAATGTTCATTTGAACTGCAGTGTGATTGTTGATATTAATAAACTGTTAGAAATCTCAGATTTGAGATTTGAAGATCAGATCTTGAAGATCAGAGCATTCTGGGAACCATGGGAACCAACACTGAATGATAGCTACATTTGGAATTATACTTGATTAATTCTCAGAAATTGCTTACTTGGACATTCTTGCCACTCCTTTCATGAATATTGGAAATTCCTTCCTTTCATAATGTAGAAATGTTGGATGCTTGGGTGTCCAGAGATGGATCAGTCTGCAGCATGTAGCAAAAAACCTCTGGTCCCATTGTTCTATAATGCACCATTTGTACAGAAGCTTACTGAGATTCATGGTTGCTGCACTAGATAAACTAGTCATTTGCCCCCCACATTTTGATCTTATCTATAAACACACTATGGTGGAAAAGGTCATAATAAACTTGTTATTACAGACATTACAGATTTTCTGTTGCTTTTACTGCTTTATTGCTTTTTTTTTTGGACATATTATCATTCTCTAGCTAACAACCTTGTCTCTTTATCTTTGTATATAGTTAATCAAAGATCAGAAAACACTATCAATCAGAAATTCTTCCTCTCTTCTAGTAAGGAAATAAAATAGTAAAACAATTTTATGGCCACAAAAATTGATCTGCTTCAGGGTTCTGAGTGCAGTTTTCTTTAGAGACACTATTTGCTGAGAGAAAAAGAAGTAAAGCTTTGGTGTAAATTTGTTAGATATATATTTCCACGATATTAAACATGTTTTGTTATTTGTCCAAGCTACTTGTGCTGACTGGAGAATTCCAGAACTGATTATTTTTTCTGTGTAGAACACCAGAAGTATAAAAAATATCCTAATAGACCTGATGATCCAACAGTCCTGATTCAGCAGAGTATGCAAGTCAAAAATAGTAACTGGGCTACTATGATTAAGGAATACTATGTTCTCTAGCCAATGTGTGGAATAAAATGAGATAATTAATAATGTATCTAGTAGTTTTCACTCTCCATACAAAATAGCTGAAATGTATTTATAGCTGTTGTAACTGGGGGCAGCTCTCAGCATTGTTCCAGGGGGGAACTTAGACTCAAACCTTTGGAAATATAGTGACATACCAGAGTCTTTCTTATATTATACCATTCCTAGAGAAGCCCTTGGTAACTACCCCCATACTTATATTAAACACAGTTTAAATACCTTAGTGGTAAAGGGCCCAAGTACTTGCAAATGATAACTATAAAATCCCTGTTCCTCTCAGACTGTAAATTATTCAAATGTGATTGAGAGGATAAACTAGGGTGAATTATTTCAACTTCATATGGTACTTCTGAAAAGTTTGTGGAGCTGTACTGAATATTAGGGTTGGATTTCAAGCATGAGTTGTTTCAGGTTTCTGAAAAATGTCACTGACTTTTTATTATTGAAGTACACATGTTTTTTAAGTAAAGAAAAAAAAAAAAGTTGAATCTTAGGAGTTTTCTTAACTTTGATACAATTTTGACAAAGAGAGCTGCTGCCTAAAAACCTCCTCAACAACATACATTTGTTAAACTCTGTGAATATCTGAATCTTGATCTTTGAACAATGATGAGCTAGATGACCTTGACAGAAGTTGTAATGAGCAAGTGAAATATGGTACTGACTTAAAGTCATTTCACCACAGGGGATCAAAATGTTATACCCAAAAAATGAGTACTTGGCACTTCCTCAGGAGCTAAAAGAAAATCCACAATAAACTAGGGCAGAGAAGATGAAAATGACAGAGGAAGAAAATATCTGTCCGTTTTTATTAGTCAAAGGACATTCATGAGCTTCAGTATGATGAAAATTGAGTTTAATAATTATTCATGTAGTATGACCATAGAGAAGTTAACGGTTATTCCTGAACATAATGTATCAGGTGTTTCTAACAGATTAGAGAAAAACAGATTTTGTGTGCTGGCAGTGACTCAACTTAGTCGAGAAGTTAGAAGAAATTCCTAGGTTATAAAGCAATCAGGATCATCCTTCCGAACGATGGCAGTGGCAGAAAATTAAATGTGATTCTGTATGGAACTGGAAAAAAATAATGACAATAGTAGGATAATGCGAGACGTTATTTCCAGTTCTATGTTATCTCAGTGCTCTGGTTTCAAGAATAAATTGATATGAATTAAAAATAAAAATTAAATTAAATTAATTAAATTAAATTTTTTTTAAATTTAAAATTATAATGTTCCTCTTGCTGTTGTGGTTACTGTATTGTCATTTTAAATTTTCGATCTTTTCATCAGTTGTGAACTTATTCTAATATGAATCCACTATTTTTAGAGAGACTAATAAGTGGCTGATAGATTGATGTCAATGATAACACTCAATGTCTTCTGCACCTGATTACGTTGTCCTCCTTGCCACTTTGGAAATCCTGCTAGCCCATAATCACTGTGCTCTTTGTAGACTTCAGGGCATTCAATTATATTTCTAGTGGATATCAAAGTTGGCTGGATGCCTACATGCAGTGAAATCATGTCTGACATATTTAACCTGGATTCAGCAACATTGTTTCTAGGATTTTTAACTTAGATTCACTCTCTGCCTGAGCTGTTAAGTTTGTACAGTGTGTCATTGTGCAATTATTGTACTTGAAGATTTTTCCATGGTGTTTTATTTACAGACACCTTTCAATAGTTTTCTAAGAATACTTTCCTTCTGTCACAAGCTATCAAAATAAATGAAAAATTTCTTTATGCAGTCAGTTTGTCTGCACTCTGAAATGCTTATTTCTGAGTCGAAAGAAATATTAAACTATTGGCACTGCAACTGGGAAATGGTGAGATGGGAAATCATGACAAGGCTGAATCAGTCATGTTTGGAAGACAGCTGTACAATGGTAGAAAAAGAGCTGATCTGGAAGGAGGGAATAAAAGACATAATAAAAGACACCAAAAGGGTTTTCCTTTTTCCTGGTGCTTTGGATTGGGAAATTCTAGTCTGCCTCTGAAAGGGAAACAGGATACAAACAAGCAACTGGGTTTTTTTTGTTATTTCTTCAGCAGTCATTATTATTTTGTAACAAGGTAATTATTTCTAGTTTAGAACAGTATTCCATCTTTCCACTTAAAAGTGTCATTAATTATGGAGATTACTTTGAGGCCTGAAATCAAGTTCTTGTTTTGTTTTATAGAAGTACTACTCAATTTGAAATTGGAATGAATAGGGTAAGTTTTCTTGGCATATCCCAGAGAATATGAAAATGCAAAGTGAAAGAGCAAAGGGGAAAAAAGGGGTCAAGGATGTTTTCAAATTTTCATTTATCTAAGGACTATTCCTGTTTATATAAATGTTGAGTTTCAGCAGAGTAATTTATGTATACCCTCATTTAGCTGTCAGAACAATGATTGTTGTGGATGTGTATTTAATCCTAAAGAATGGCTGTTTCCGATCTTGCATGAAAAAATTAAAAAAAAAAATAAAAAATGACTGATTGTAATAATTTATTTTTGAACATTAACATTTACAATTCCATGCGCTTGCTGTTTTTTAAGCCTATTTTCAGAACACAGAATGTTCAGTACATTTGTACATTCCATGACCTGGTTTCCTGATGATTTGTGGACTCTAATTGCCTTTCTTACCATGCATCAACATTCTAAAGAAATATCTTTGGCTATTTAAAATGCAAGTAAATAGTTATAAAAGTGATACAAAGGAAATGTCCTTGCTGTGGGACAGTGGGGGAGTAAGTGAGAAATGTAATCAGTCCAAACAAAAAATATTTACAGAATTGTGAATATCTGCAGATTAAACATACATTTAGAGGATTTAAATATTTACTAATTAAAAAAAAAAATAAAAAATTGCAGTTCATGAGACTACAATCAGTATTTTGTACTTTCCCTAATTTTCCCTAAGCACCAAATTATTTTTTTCCAACCATATAAAATCCTTTTAATATCAGTGATTTTTATTTGGTAGCTAAGCCTATACATTTCCTTTAAAGTTTCTTGCCATTACAAGAAAGTCCACACAAACAAATTGTAAAACATACCTAAGGAACTGGAAAACAAAAAAAAAAACCTGCAAGGATTCTTGTAGGTTCTGATAAAAGTTCTCCCAACTTGTCATCTTTTACCTCCTTTCTAGAATGCCTATGCCTTTGCTATATCATTATGTTTACTCTAGAAATAATGAGACAGCTGTCCATCATGGATGAAAGTGCTGTGTCAATATACTATGTGACTTGGAAAATCTTTGAAGATTTTGAGGAACCAAACCATAAGAATAAAATGGGAGTCTAGATAGTTTGCCGGTGAGCATTTTTAGGCATGAGAAGCATCAGGTAGAAGAAAAAGGACATTCCTGCGTATGGATCCCAAACTAGCAGTCATTCAGTACCTTGTAACACCAGTGTACATTTATGTTTCTCCTCATTGTGAATTTTAGTGATATGCTTTCACATTTCCAGAGAGGCCAGATTACAGTTGCATTGGGTGTAGTTGTCAAGAATTCAGTAGCAGGGAGGCTGGAGGGGTAGGCTCTGTGGAGGAGGGGAAAAAGTGAGAAATGGAATTATGAACACCTAAGTGAGAGAAGTAGGGGAGGAGGTGCTCTGTGCATGAGAGCAGAGTTTCCTCTGCAGCCCATGGGAAGACCACAGTGAGGCAGATAACCACATTGCAGCCTGGGAAGGACCCCACTGGAGCAGTTGAAGCATTCCCTGAAAGAACAGCACACAGAGAGCACATGTGGGAGCGGAGGAAAAGTGTAAGGGGGAAGGAGTGCAGGAGAGGAGCTACTGTGGACTGACTGACTGCCATCCCCTCTGTGCTGCTCAGGGTGTAGGCAGAGGCAGAAGTGAAGGAGTGAAGATGGGCTTGGGAGAGGAGAGAAAGATTTAGTTCTAATGTTTGCCTTTATTTTTTTCCACCCCAAACTATTTTAGTTTGCAATAAATTAATTTTCCCCAGGCTCAATCTGTTTTGCCTGTGATGGTAACTGGTCGCCCTGTCTTTACGTCCACCCATAAGCTTTCTCATGATATTTTCTCCCCTGTCCTGATGAAAAATGGGAGTGAGAGAGTGACTGGGTGGGTTTTTTGCTTTTAACCAAGCTTAATCCACCATATGGAATTTTTAATTTTTACTCAAAAAGTGTGCATTTCCTGGTTTTATAAGCCTCCAATTATCTTTGAAGGCCTTACATTAAGAAAAAATCTGGGGATACTCATCTCAAATATTTGTATGCCTTGGCTCCTATTAAATCTTTATACATGTTGAAGAGATGACAGCTGTGAAAGTAAAGGGGGAGGGAGGGGTAACCAGCAAATCTTAATGGTTGTACAAAAAGTGATGTCTCAGCTATAAGTATACAAAAAGAAGTATGTTTCTAATATTTTAGACTAAATATGTTCCATCTGAAGAAGCATTTCTGTCTTTGGGGATGAGAAAAGACAAAGTGGGTAATGCTTACAGTTTGTAGTTAATCTTTCAAAAGCAAAAGATACTGAGGACTGGTATAATTGATAGATTGAATAATAGACTACAAAGCATTTCACATCTCATTTAGATGTTTGAATGTAGATTATTTTATGATGAACTAGTTTATAGTAGCTGGTGGCAGCTATTTTAGAGTTGTAAGGTGGCTATTTATTTAAAAAGAGAGAAAAAGGCACACAAATGGTGGCTTATATATATATAAAAGTCTAAGACTGTATATGTGTTATAGCAACCAATATTTCTATATCTTGATATGCACTTGGTATTTTACAGTTGCAGACTGCCTTATAGAATGTTTTGGTTTGTTCCCAGATTAACAAAAAAGCAAAAATGCCCAATTTAGACCATCACAAATACTATCATTTAAGCAAATAAGAAAATAACTCCATTACTTTTGCCTGTATTCATTTGGTGGCTGGACTGAAGTTAAAAGTTGCCATTCATTACTTGTATCAAATTGTACATTCCAGTATGCAGACCTCATCATTGTTTATAAATACATAAAGGGTGAGTGCCAGGAGGATGGAGCCAGGCTCTTCTTGGTGATGCCTGATGACAGGACAA
>JANIJG010004044.1:25846-32092 GCA_024611175.1 Megaceryle torquata | reverse complement strand
GAGACCTGATACTTTCATTTTACTTTTGAAGCACTCATTCCAAACCAGTCTATAATTTGTAAGTAAAAGAAGACAGGGACTTCATAGGGTTAGTACCTGGAAGACAGTTTCTTATAGTAAGAAGGTTAATTCATTCAGGCAACATAAAATGGAATTCTGGTATGTTTTGACAACGTATAGACTAGCAGAGTAATAATTTGAATCCGGCTTCTTTTTATGAAGGGAACATGTGTAGTGGCAACAAAGGAAAAAACAAAACCACCAAAATTCTGAATCCTAAAATGGAGATTACAGGGGGACATAGGAAGTTAATTGTAGGGTAATAGCACAGCACAAAAAAATACTTTTCTAAATAGAAGTTCATGTTTAGGCCCTATCTGGAAGCAGTTGTGAATCAGCTGGTTTGCTTATGTGCAAATGTTTGAAGGATTTGGAAGTAAAATGATCAACACGTTACAGATGTTACCAATACGTTACAATCAATTTAGCATTTTGCCTGTACCCTTCCAGGAGGCTACGAAGAAAAATTGTTTCAAAAATTAATTACAAACAAACTACGGGGAAAAAAAAAAAAACAACCTGAAAAACAACAAAACTCCACAACCTTAAAACATTTAAAACAAAATTAAAGTAATCTTTGACAGAAAATCTTTTAGACTGTTGTACTGTTTAGAAATGGTGTTTATGGTAGTCAGGAAGATTCAAGATATGTTGATTTTAGTATCTGAAATTAATACATTGTCAAAGAAATTGGTAATTAGAGACTGGCCTACCTGAAATCTGGCGTCATTGCTGGTCTTTTGTATTGCTTAACAGAAAGGTGAATAGTGATTTAACGCATCTCTGATTTTTCTGAAACACTGTTTGAAGGAATCCATTTTCTCCCCCCACCCCGCACTGCACTGGAACTGAAAAAGCTCTCACTTTATTCAAGTATTCTCAAATTTTTCGTGAAGTGGAGGAAATCACAAACGTATCTCCAGTATTTACCACCTTTTGTTCTGAACAAACCTCAGAGTGCTGTTAGATGTGGATTCAAGTAGATTTTTAAGTAAAGAATTTTTATTAGTCAAGAGTCTTTAGACATGTGGTTAAATTATTTAACTAACAAAACAAAACCAAATCACAACGCAAAACAAAAAAAGAAACCCACAAAAAGCCCCCAGACAAACAAATCCATCCACGCTACAAATCGAAGTTAGCTTACCACTTCTGTTACTTCTGTTTTGGGATTGTCCAGAGGAACTGCAAGCGACCTACTAAGAATCAGAATCCTTTTATTTTGTGTCTTGCAAGAAAACATTTTGCATTAAATGTTGCAAATGTGAAAAAAAAAAAGTGTATACAATTAAGAGTATAAGTATAGGTTAAGATAAAGAATGTTGGTAAGTAAACTCTGAAAACTGACTACACGTTGGCTGTGCTAAATAATTAAGGCTAATATCCAGAGACTGAAACTCCTGTGTATGAGTCTCTTCCAGGATGTCCCCTCAGAATCAATTGTTTGTAAGGTATTACGTACGTTACCTAATTTTACCACGCAGAAGGTTGCATCACGATCGCATCAGGACCGTGCCAATGAAGTCAGGACTGAATTTGCTAGATGATGTACAAATGCACAAAGCTCTTTTTTGTTCTTCAAAAGAGTTAATATTTGAATTTAAATATCTATAGAGATTGTATATATGTGTAAGTTGTAACAATCTTTGGAAGAAGTATTTATCTGTATTAAGACAAGGCAGTAACTTTTGGGTTGTGTGGGGTTTTTTTAGGAGGGCTCACTGTATAGCTGGACATTTTTCTTATGAAACGACTAGTAAAATTCCTATACACTTATACCAGCATGGAACAGATTTTGACATATTTGGGACATCCAGAGTCTTCACTTTGTTACCCTTTACAGATCTGAACAAGTTACTGGAGTTCAACAAGTTGTGCTTCTAAGTTAAAATACCACATAGTTGTAGATATTTAGTGTATGTAAACATAATGCAAATTAAAATCGAGGAGTGTTGGAGCTCAAGGCTTTAATTTTATCTTTGTGTTACCACGTGTATTTGTGTACCTACATAAGATCCCTGTACCTTGTTAGTTTTATGTGGTAGCCATCTTCTTAAGCGAGAGTGGCTTCATGTACTTCTGTTTCTGTGTGCAATTTCCAAAGCCTTTGGAAAGGGCAGGCTTGCTTAGGACAGCTAGATTGTGTTTAGTAGTTGATATCGGAGAGCTGGTGTTCTGTTCAAAATGTGTGATCTGAATTGTCATCAAACTGCAAAGGTAGGTCTGTTGAGGAGTGATTCCCTTAGGTGAGAATTCAGAGTTGGGCAGGTTGCTTACCTCTTGAAACCTGTTAGCTATCGTTGGTGTCTTACCTACCACAAATTATATGGGAATACGTGATGATTTGAGGACTGAGTATAAACTCTATTCCTGTGCTGGTTTAAATAGATTTTACTCTTGTCTTCTACTACTTAATCTCCCAGTGAAATTTGTTTTCTGCTCTTTAGTTATCGTATGCTGATGAAGTGGTATAATGACCTGTTGCACACTGAGAAAAAAGAGATTTTCATGGAAACTTGTTCTGAAAAAAACCTTTTCTAAAGGAACCTCTTTACTAGTTTCTGGTCTCTGCTTCCCATGAGCATGAGGATTTTTCACTGATGGGAAAATTGCTGCCTCCTATTCTGCAGAATATTGTTCCTGCCATTTCATTTTCATTACATGTTGGCATGTAAAACTGAAGTGGGATTTTTTTGAGCTGCTGGGAATGTTCTCTGCCTCAGACTCTTGCTGGATAAAAGAAGTGCATCCGTTTTTGACTAAGTTACCTCTTGGTTAATGATTTCAGATGTTTTCTGTATGTTAAGGATTCTACAGCTCAACTGTTGGTGATTTTCCTGTAGGCTTTCATGGTAGAGTGGGCACGGTGACTGGTGCTTATGGCACACTGTAGGAGGAAATTGGTCTTCTGATTCAGGAGACGAATTAGTCTTATGCTTGAGGCAGATGTAGGAAAAGCTGGAGAAAGTGTGAATACATTGGCTTTTCTGAGGTTTTCCTCATAACAAGGCATCTTTAGTTGTCCATTTAAGGAAGATTTGTCTTATTTGCAAAGTTCTGGTGATGCAGGGGCATCCTTTAAAGGATTAAAGGTTTGCCCCTTGTTACTCTTGGTCTGGATTCAAATCTTAACCTGTGCTGATCTAAATACACAATAACTCATTTAACTGAGTTGTATCCCCTTGCTATAAAACAAAGTAGAGCCTATCAGTCAGAAAGAAACCATTTTCCTATTATGGCAGTTTTGAGAATTCTATTTTTTTCCCTGCTACCCCTGGGATTAGGTGATAAGTCAAAACTTCAAAAATCCTATGCAAACTAGTGGTGTATAAAGAAAGAGATAGTCCATTTAAATATACTGGGTTTATTTTGACCTCTTGGTTTTCAGTGTCAATCACCTAGATCTTTCAGGAGATGTGACAGTGATAGAAAGCAATGATCAATAACCTCCAAAATGTAACTAAGCAGTCAAAACTAAGGCTTTTTTTTTTTTTTCCTTTTTAATCAGAATGCTTGTTCTGTTTGAGAACATAAACACCTTATTATTACACTGAAACCTTTCCTTCACAGTGGTGTGTGACTACTAGAAAGTAACATTTCTCATGAGCAATTTCTACTTGAACTGATACACAACAATTCAATTGATGTACAGTTCCAAGAGTGACTAGACATACATATCAATGAAAAATCTATTTCAGGAATTTTTTTATCATCTCTACACTTTGGCACTTGTTTGGTGTCTCTTAGGTGTTTGTTTTTCAAGGGTGTCCACCAAGGTATTTGCAGATACTATTCTGTTGCTTGTTGAGTCTGGATTGTAGATATTTTTGTTGTTCTGCCACCTTTCCTTCACCGTTTTTAGGCATTATGTGTAACCTTAAACATTTTTTATTTCTCTCTGTTGCAAAAGAAATCTTACGGTCCTATGGTCTTTTGTTACTTGTAGGTGAGTGTTACTTTGCTTTTTTTTCCCTATTCCTAAACTAATAAATTAAATATCACAATGCATAATACTGATCTTTCAGAACTTTGTCCTGTACTGGGGAAAATAAATAATTAGAGATAAGTAAGAGGGGAATGACGTGTAGGTATAAATACTCTGTAGATTTAAACATACTGCACGGTAACTCTAGGTCTCTTTTGAGATAGTAATGAAAACTTAAATTGTGCACCTCATATATTTAAGGCCAGTGAGCCTATATGGTTTATTAATGTGCTATAAATCTTATAGTCACAAGTGGTGTTTACTACTGTGCAGTATTTTTAGAAGAAAATTTATGCCTCGCTGCAGAAGGAAGGTAGATTAGTGAAGGTAGATTAGTGAAAAAATACAAGGGTGGATCTCAAACATTTATCCAAATCTGACAAGTATTTGCAAAGAATTTACTCCTGTAAATTTCTGCTGCGAGCAAGTGATAGGTATTTTAGCCTTGATTTTAATAAAATCCACAAATATTTTTTTTATGCATGCACAGATAAAACAAGGGCACATATTTTGTCATTGTTTATACAAAAGAACCTTGCACCTGTTCCTATATGACATGCTCTGGATCGTGGGATGAGCTTTTAATTCTCTTCTAAAATGGATTATTCTTCATTTTTAGAGTAGGACCTAGATGACCTTAGTGGAGACTCTGGTGACTTTTCTGAAGGACTAATGATTTCCTTGGTGTCACGCATCTTGTCAGGCTTTGTCCATGTGCATCTTTCCCTGCATATCCCCCTTCTTCTGGAGCCAACAGTATTCCCTAAGCAAAATGGGTGGGTAGTTACACTAACTCAACGTGTAAGTTACAAAGAGCCACAGAAACTCAAGACAATTTCCCACTTAGAAGACTGGTTTGATCATCTTCTGGTAAATGGTTTGAGTTTTCCTCCTTTATAGCACATAGGAAAATGGCCTCTGTTGCCTCTAGGGAATGGCAGGAGGTTACTGCAGCCGTGATTCACTCCAGTAGTGAAGCTGCCTGCTTGGAAGTTCCTTGTTTAATGCTGTTGAAAGGGCAGTGGTTATTTCAGCAAGGAAACATTTTTTATTTGTATGGCTGCATTGTAGATTGCACAGAGAAATGCAGTTAATGTACCATGTGTAACCTTCTGTGCCCCTTAAACTTGCACTTCCACCTTGTGGTGCTTAAAATATTAGTCAGCAATACAAACCAGATATTCTGGATGCCTGAAGAGATGTTAAAAGTTTTGTTACGCTCTTTATGCTTAGTATTTAAATATCAGGCTCTCGTGATATTTAAAAAGAAGGCACGTGTACTTTACGATGTGGTTTTGAATCCCACAGGTGGCAACAAAAGCACTCCTTGTGATGGAGAGGGGCACAAAACAGTTAAAAAAAGCAGTCATGGAACATGTGAAAATTCTACACCCTGACATACCTGTCACTGGACTCACACTTGTAGTTAGGTGATTGCCTATTTGGTTCTTAATGTGTAGTCTTAAGAGATTATGATTACTATTCTGAATATTTAAATAATCTAAACAGCCTCAGCAATGGGAGACATTTTATAGCTTTTGTTTCTTTGTTTTTTTTTTTCTAATTGGTGGTCCATAGCATGTTTTTTCTGTCCTTCCTGCAGCCTTCAGAAACTCCTTAAAGAAAATGTATTTCTTTTGCCATGTCCTGTTGGTACGGAAAGTTGCTAGAAACGGTGAGGAGGGAATAAAAGGGACATTACATATATATAGTTTACCTTAAAAGGTTGGACTAGATGACCCTTGAGGTCCCTTCCAATCTGGTACTCTATGATCGTAGCTGTCTGGGATCTCCTGTTCCGTTTGTGTGGTACTGTGTGTGCACAGTAAAATTCAGCTTACAACTACACACTCCCTCAGGTAACTTGGAACAAGCTTGGCCTGAGCTGCCGCGGTCCTGCCTTTCCTGCCATTGTACCAGCTCTGCGGTGCGTGTGCTGAGCCAGTTCAGCAGGCTGATCCATTTAAAAAAGAATCCCCCCACCCTAACAGAGCCAGTTTTCAGCTGGCTGAGCTCCCTGAAATAGTTTTCTGCGTATCATTACCTGGTGTCTGTGCTAGTGCAAGATAGGTTTGGTGCAGCAGATGTTTAACCCAGGAGTGTGCTGCTGCAGCAGCTTGGATTTATGTTTGCTGAAATAGCTGTGGAAACGATGCTCTCGGTCTGCTTTTCACAAGGATTGCTTTTTTGTTCATCCTCTG